>JARUHE010316070.1:0-11728 GCA_031471125.1 Archaeomysis grebnitzkii | reverse complement strand
TGGTATCTATGGTATTCATTTATTGTATATAACGTTATTGTGTTTACTTATTTATGGTATTCATCTATGGTATATAACGTTTTTGTGTTTACGTATTTATGGTATTTATGGTATTCATTTATGGTATATAACGTTATTGTATTTACGTATTTATGGTATTTATGGTATTCATTTATGGTATATAACGTTATTGTATTTATGGTAACGATACCAAAAAATGACTATGTGAATGTGTGTGACAATTGACATATCATTAATTCCTCTAAATAACTACATTATATGGAAGGCCGTAGTTGTTGTGTGTATGGTAATAGTTTTGGTATCATACCAAAAATAAGGTAATTTAGATGTGCAACGCACTAGGCATTTTTTTATTAAACCTTTTTACAGACCATTTATTATTGCGTGCCAAATTGGATCTAATTTTTATTATTAATTAAATGAAAGTACAAGATGTTTAGATCCTATAACAAAACCAAAATTAATTATATAATAAAATGAAAACTTATTGAACTCTTTCCGTATTGTGTTTCTTTACAAAAACATAAATGATAAAAACGTGCATTTGATTCACATAACATGAAATGAGTATGCCATTTTTTGCTCTATTCAATGGAATATAATGAAATCATCCCAATCTTCCCTTCAACAGCACAAAACTGCCGTCTATGGAGTGCATGTGGACAGTCATCAGTTTAATTTATTTTGTAATTACTTGTAGATAGAGCAAATCTTATTCAAATTGGAATTAAGATGAGAGTTTAGATCTTCTGTCTCATTAACAGCAAAGTGGGATAGAGAGAGAGAGGGGGAAAGGGAAAGGGAGAGGGCGAGAGAGCAAAAAATCGCCTTACAAAAGATTGAATCATGAGGTTTTTTTGAATTAGTCATAAAATCGCATTTATTTTTTGCACGACATTACTCGTGATAAGATTGAATTTGCTAGAAAACATACCACGATATATCCCGGGCTAGTCTGTTAAGAATTTAACATTCATAGTCATTTCTATATTAAGCTTTACATATCAATTTGGTGGTAAAATATTTCTTCAAAGGATAGAAAACAATTTTAAATTTAAATAATTAATTTTTAAATAATAACAATAATTATAAAACATTTTCAGCTAAACCTTAAATTTATACTTTTTTGCATTGTGATAAATATTTACCATTAAAAACAAATATTAAAATATATGTTTTTATATAAGTTTGTTGGTAAGAGTTTTCTTAAAAGTATAAATAAAACTAAAGTTAAAAATGTTTAAAGAATAGTATTAAATCATTAACAAGTGTAACATATAATAAAGAAAACGTATGATAAAATTAACGTGGTTCAAATTACATTGATGGCAGACACAAACTAGAGAAATAAACAATTTAAATAGAGAGCAGCAGCAGAAGTCCTGCCTTTGTACAAAATCATTTCGCTAACGTTCTGCAGTTTATAATTGGTATACACATTGTTGTTTTTGGCACTTACGTTGAAAAAGTTTAAGAACCCAAGATTATTACATTAACCAGAGGACCGCGGTCACCAATGTTTCGTGTGTACGAAAAAAGTTTAATTTTCATATGTAACTTGAAAAAATGTATTTAATAAATTAATTGTAGGTATTAATACTAATCTAAAGCCTAGTGCAGGACGCGGCTAACATATAGGTCTGAGTTATACCATAGATAAAAAACATAGATACTTAACTCAAGAGTTTTCAATAATAAATTATGTACCTATAGTTGCAAGATACTTCGATCAAATAGATGCAAAATACTTTAATATAATTGGACTAATTTATCTATATGGTTTCAATGTTTTTTCTTTTATTTTGGGACAACTTTTTTCTTTATTAAATCATGTAATACTTACATTTTAAATATTATTTATAATTTATTTTATAAAACTTATATATAAGCACGTATGGACGTTTGATTCACAACCTTAAAAATATTTAATTAGAAATATTGTCTTGTTATTTATTTATAGGCTTATAAAACAGATGATTTACATTGGCTCTTACGGAACATACTTTAAAAACAGCTTCAGACTACTTATATGGGTCAAAACTTATAGCATTGAGTTGTGCATCTATGCTTCATTGATCTATGGTTATTCTATGATACTCACAGGTATTGGTGCAGCCGCATGTTATTCTTACATTAATGTTATCATTAATTGTATTATTAATGTCCCAATTAATGGCATTTTGTTACCATTATAATTAGCGTGTTATTGTAATATTATTCACAACAGACATCACACATTAATAATTAAGCTGCTTCGGAATTTCATTAATATTAACATCGATATTTATTGCTCTGAATCATGAAAACCAATTGGTCAAGTCAAACTAAGGATCAACAGAGCAGTTCAGGTTATTCAATGCTATGTTTGGAAAAAAAGATGCTTTAAAGATATTTGAACAAAGGCGTAAGGTGGAGGATGCTACAATTAAAATATTTAACTTTTCAAAGTGATTGTTCTCGTTTATATCTTGCTATAATGTTAAATGTTAGCAATAAATCAATGTTTATATTTCAAATAAATTTTATAACAATTTAATTTATATTTGAATATTAGAGTAACAGATGAAGCTATTAAAGTGTCATTTTATATCTCAAACATTTTTCTACGAATATTTATTTTAAGAAAAGAATTAAAAAACAATTTTGATGGATTATAATTACATAAATATGGTTTATAATTTATTTCTTTAATCTTTTTCATTACTTGAAGCTAACAACAATTTTGTATTGCCTTCACAACCACCTTCCCAACAGTTTTCGCCTTCCAATAAAACCCTACAAATCACTGTCGCTTATAAGGTACATTACTTGCAATTTTATTACTGTAATTCAAGGATCGATGGTGATCGCAAAATTGTTTACTACTTTTTATATGGTTAATAAAGCACATCCATCCAGATAATTATTTAAACTTGACTCATTATTGTTTTTTCTTGGGCAACGAGTAATAAGATAATGGACACAGTAACAGTTGAGATATTTTTCTCAAAAGAACAATATGAAAAATATGAAAATGTAAAATGTATAAAATTGTTTTAAGTAATTTGGTTACATCTAACTTATTTCTAACAACAAACGCATTAGTATAGAACTATAGTTAAGACAAGATAAAAAAAAATAATAAATACCATACATTCAACTTTCCATAAATCTCTTAAAACGATTATTTTAAAAATGCATTAATTTTACAAAAACAAAAAAACAAAAAAGATGCATTGATTTTACAAAAGCATCACTGTACATGGCTTGCATACAATTATTAGTTGCTCAGTTTATTCTTAATAAATAAAAATGTAAAAATAAAAATAAATAAAGGCTGAGTTAGTAATTCAATTAAAACACCAATCAGAAAAAATAGATTTCAAATTTGTTGCATAAAGTTAGTTTTTTGTTTTCATTTTGTTAAAAATGAGCAATTCTTTAAAATCATTTTTTTTAAATATTTTTGTTTTGTCAGAGTCAACTCATAAACAACAACAACAAAAACTGGTTCCTCTATCTAGATTTCATCCCAGCTAAAAAAGTAAATGTGAAAGATTTTCCGGTTTTGTTAACAAGAACAATGCAAGCATAAAAAGATAGTTAGTTTATGTTCAACTAGAGCAGTGGTTCCCAACCGCTGTACCGCGGCACACTAGTGTGCCGCAACAAGTACCCTGATGTGCTGCGAACCGATGCCGTGAGACAATAATTACATCTAATACTAGTAGTTGTTAAGTAAGTCTCTCGATCAAAACACTATTTTCAAATGGGTATAGGGAATTATCATTCATATATGTTAAGTAGAATTCATAGCTTTTTGTTCAAAAGTGTGAAATATAGTTAAATTTGGTTAGGAAAATTGAGCAATTTTTATGAAAATAAACGAAACAAACTGGAATACAAATACCCAATCAATTTACAGAACTGTCACAACTTTTGTCATGTGCTATCGTTTTTGTATCAAAATATTATGTTTATTCTGTACATTCAAAGCCCGTGAATTATAATCGATTTGAACAGCACATTTTGGAAACACTTACCATTTAGTCCAATAGAAAAAAAAAACATCTTATTTAGTTTATTGTATGTTGTGGTTTGATGAAGGTGTTGTGATTATTAGCGTATCAATTGTAGTCTTTTTGATGCTATTTACCCTTAATTATGGACAAGTTCCTTAAGAGAAAAGATAACAGTGACTGTACACAAAATGAACCTCAGTACAGTGATAAAACAACAGATAAGAAAGCAAAAGTTCATCGATTGTACAGTGATAATTATTTGAAATATGGATTTCACTGGACGGGAAGACTCAAATGACTTCTCAACTGTGTATGGCCAAGTGCTGTCAAATGAAGCTATGGTTCCGAGTAAGATGAATAGATATTTTACTACTAACCACCCCAGTCTTCAAAGTAAAAATGTTGATTATTTTTGAAGGTTGCTACAATCAAATGCAAAAAAGTAAGATATTTAAAAAATCAGTGACTGTGCCCGAAAATAAATTAGCCTCACTTCAGGTGGCAGAATTAATTGCCCTTAAGTCAAAATCTCATATCCTTGCTGAATCAGTGATCCTTCCGGCAGGCAAATAAATGGTTAAAATTAAGCTTGGTAATAAGGCTGACGAAGAAATTAACAAAATTCCACTTTCAAATCATAGGATTATTGACTTGTCAGCAAATTTCGAAAAAAGTGTAATAGCCAAGCTTCAAAATAACATTTTCGCTCTACAAATTGATGAATCGACTGATATCAGTAGCCATGCACAATTGATTAAATTTATACATTTCATTGATGAAGATATTATATCCATTTAATTAATCCATTTTTGTGCTGCATAAAAATACCCACAACTACAAAAGATCAAGAAATTTTAAGTATATTGACAGCATTCCTTGAGTAGCATGGTTTATCATGGGATTCATGTGTGGGAACATGTACTGATGGAGCACCATCAATGGTAGGATCAATAAAATGCTTCGTATCTCTAGTAGAAAAACAAAATTTGAGATTCGTACAAACACACTGTTTTTAACATAGAGAAGTATTAGTTTCGAAGATAACTCAAAATGAACTAAAGAAGGTGCAGAATCAGGTTATTGAAATGGTAAATTATATAAAAACACGAGCTCTGAAGTCTAGAATATTTGAATTAGTGTACAAAGATATGGATTCTGAACATGTTCGTTTACTATTGCATACGGAAGTAGTATGGTTGTCAAAAGGGAAAGTACTAGCATGCGTGAATGAGCTTCAAAAAGAACGTGTGTCCTTCTTTGAAAATGAAAACCATGGGCTATTTTGTAAATACCTTAACGATGAACTATGGATGTCAGAAGTAGGGTATTTAACAGAGATATTTGAACACCTCAATAACCTGAACAGCCATATGCAAGGCATAAATGAAAACATTCTTACTTTGGCCGAAAAATGAGTTTCTTTTAAGAAAAAACGTTCTCTATAGAAGAACAGAGTTAAAGTAAGCAAGTTGGCTATTTTTCCATTAATTTGTAAAACCCGCATTGACAAGACGACTTCTACTATAGTTAAGCACCTAACAAGCTTATAAAATAAAATTGAAGAATATTTTCCTTCAATCAACATTGAAGATTTTGATTGGATTTGCAATATTTTTGCTGATTTAATCGCCACAAATCCTCACAATTTTGAGTTGCGTGAAGAGGAAGAACTAGCCAGCATCTTCAGCGATCGCGGACTCAAATTGAAGCATGCACAGCTGCCATTAGATGCATTTTGGGTCTCTATTAAGAATGAGTATCCAGTTCTGAGTAATAAAGTAATCAAAGTATTATTGCAATTTTCAACATCCTATTTATGTAAACTGGGGTTTTCTTATTTAAACAAAACGGGGAATACTTCAGAGCATTGAAGAAGAATTACGAGTATGCCTTTCCCACATTCGCGCAGGCTTCACAATATTATTGAAGAGGCACCAGGCTCAACGTCGCACTAGGACTGTATTCAATCAAACTTATTCGTTAATTAATGTGAGTACAAAACTTTTTATCATAGTTATCATTTGATAAGTTAAATTACCAAATGGAAATTGGAAAAGGTTACGGTCGGATGCAGATGCGGATGCGTATTTCTCTAGTCAAAACTACGGATGCGTCGATCCACAGATGCATATCGAGCTGGTTTACGCATCCGTACCTCGTTGACGGTGTTAACAATTTTTACCAGACATTAGGTTAGTAATTTATTTTTAGTTGTTTTATTTCAAAATAACTTTGCAATTAAATGAAATATATTTATTTCTAATGAAATAAAAACTTAAACACGATCAAAAACGAATGTACACTTCAAAATAGAAAACATCGAACGACTGATTCAATTTTCACCACAGTCAAGGAGGTATGGATGCGTCAACCAGCTTGATATGGATCTGTGGATCGGCGCATCCGTAGTTTTGACATGACAAATACGCATCCGCATCGGCATCCGACAGTAACCATTGATAGGGGTCATTGTTATTTACGTATATTATTATTTATATATTTCATGATAAATTCAGGATGTGCTTTTTCATTGGGATAAATTTTTGCTTCTTAGAATGTGTTGTGATTCGTGTGTTAAGGCAGTCAGGTGGTAAACAGCATTATTATTAATACATATACATTCCTTATGATGGGTGTGCCGCGAGAATGTAAATGGCTTAATAGTGTGCCGCCATATAAAAAAGGTTGGGAACCACTGAACTACAGACTTTAAATGTGATCTGCTTGTATAGTAGTTGAGAAATTGAATTTAATAATTTTTAATTTGATTTGTAAAAACAAAAGAAATAATAATCTTATTTACTGTATTGGAATGTCTTCCTGATGTCAATTAGTAATGTTTTTGTATTATGTAAAATGAGAGAAGACGAATTTTCATTAGAACTGCACTCTGTAATACAGCTTTTGTTCAGGAAAGATTAATTTAGTTAATGTATTAACTTAATAAAATATGAAATTATTTTATTATGATGATTAACAAGTATATACAATTTTTATGAAAAACATATAAACTTATGTAATGTTTTTTTTTAAACAAAACAATTTAAAGATTACTTACAGTGTATATAAATTACATTTTAATTAATTTTGAATGAAACGTAAAAAAATGTTAGACAATAGGAGACTGATAAAAGTTCATGACAGAACCTAATAATTTTGGAAGGGTAATAAATCAAAATAATTAAAATTCAAAGATTGTGAAAAATTAAACTACTGCTATAAAGGTTTGTGTTCCTTGTTTTTTTGGTGATTTAATATGATCTAAGTCAGAGGTGGACAAATGTAGCACTGAGTGCTGTATCTAGCACTGAAACTTACCAAAGTTACCCTTATTAGATTGAAAGTAAATGCAAATTTATTAAAAACAAAATTAAATTATTTTATCGATAATTGTTTTAAATGTTTATGTATTTGGTTATATAGATCGAGTTAACACATAATTGCTGCTGTCTGCTAGTGTTTTTATAATTTGCCTGATTACGGTGTTTTTGTGATTAGATTCATGATGTAAGTTTATCCTGTTGATTTACGAACATTATATACTATTTTACACAGTTTGACATTACTTTTCGTTATATGTTGAAATTTTTAATATTATCTGTGGTATAAAATAGCATAAAAAAAATAACAAAGTATATGATATAATTTCATTTTCTAACAAAACGAAGAAAATATTTAGCAGCACCGAAATTTGTTTTTGTTGCACCCTAGAATAAAATTCTGCCCCCCTCCCCTGCTCTAAGTGATCCATTGTTACAAAATATGATAAAGACAACAACTGTGTTAATCCTGTTAATATTTTAAACCTTCTTATAAATGACGTGCGATATACAATCTATTAAAAGTGATTCTAACATCTTAAACAGGTGGGAAATTGTTTCATAGAAGAATGTTTTTTATTCTGCTAAGGTGTGCTGATGAAAGTTTCTTATTTCTTAAAGATTTATGAAAGTAAAAGTTGTTTCATTAGTCTGATTGATTATTATCAAAGTATAAGCAGTGGAGCCAACTATGTACAACCCATTGCATGTACAGCTACTTATCCATTCTATAAGTTCGTACACTTGTTTTATATGTCTACTTGTGTACAGCTAAACTATACACATGCATGTACAATGCACATGTGTTCATGTGATTTAAAATACTATACATTCACAATAACGACATTTATTTAACGTTTAGCTATTCAAAAATAATTTACAAATCACAAATATAGTTTTGCAACTTTTTTTTGACCTTATTGAAAGGACTCCCGTTTGATTATTAAAGACATTTGGAAACGATCCCATCCCAATAATGAAGACATTTAGTCGAGTAATTAGAAGATGGAGAAATGCGATGGACAGTGATTTAGAGATGCAAATTAATTTAAAACATGTGTTGGAAATGAACGTTCAAATCATGCAAGATAATAATTAACATAATTGTTTTTGTATCATTGTTTCAGATTTATTTTGCATTTAAAAAATTTATTTATTTACAACAAAATAATCATTAACCTTAATTAAAGCTAATGATAGAATCACACATTTTAAAAAATATATTCGTATATCAATTTTATATAAAGTTAATTTTATGAAATTTTCAGCTCAATTTTACATCTTGCGTAGCAGGTTTTAATCTCGTATAGCAACATTAATCCATTAATATTTGCATTGAAATGAATTGACGAAAACTCTTTTTCCGGCGTTGAAAAATATTCGAACTTATTTAACAAAAAGTTCTTCTTTAACATTTTGAATCATCCTTACAAAACTATTTCAAATCATTTTTACTCGCGAATAAAAATGTAAAATATTAAATACTTATTTATTTTACAAATTTTATAATATTCAACCTTATTTATTTTACAAATTTATAATATTTAATCTTATTGTTATAACAAATGTATGAATAAAATGTAAAATATTAAATACTTATCTATTCCACACATTTCATAAAATTTAATAATATTGTTTTGATAACAAATGTATGACAAAAATTCAAAATATTAAATATGTATTTATTCCACAAATACTATAAAACTAAATACTTTTTTTTATAACAAATGAACGAATGAAGATACACAATATTAAATACTTATCTATTCTACAAGTCTTATAAAAATTAATATTGTTTTAATAACAAATGTATGAATAGAAACATAAAATATTAAATACTTACCTATTCCACAAGTTTCATAATATGAAATCTTGTTATTTATAAAAAATGTGATGTTTTTATTGTTGCCATTGTAAAGCGCCCTAAAGAAAGTATTTTTTAGCGTTTCATAAAATAAGTCCATTGTTATTTATTATTTTTAACTCAGGAGAGGTAACTAAAGCATCTGGTGAAAAGTTTTGATGGTTCTGCAGTCGTAAAAAGAAGGAAATGTGCCGTTCTGCACACAAAGAGAACACCTAGAGCAACCTTGTGTAAGACCACCGCAGCCGAAATTCTACTCAAATGAGGTAGTCTGTTTCGGACAGAAGTGCTAGACTCCTTTGGACAGGACTGCACGGAAATAAAGATAAAGTAAAACAGAAATTCACATCAAGTTTAAATTTGTTCATGCTACGCTTAATTATTCTATCACAATACCACTGGATGTTATGTACAGATTTTTAATTAATTTCTATTTCACATAATTTCCCTTGTGTACAGTATACTCTCTATCAATAGGAATAAGATTTTTGTTATTGAAAGAAGCCCTAGTTTATTAATATATTTTATATTATTGTAATTGTATATAGTTTAGTGCATTGTTGCTTCGATTTTGATTATGTTGTTTAACATGAAAACTTTTTCACAGTATATAAGCAGATTGAGTAAAGGTTTTATCAAATTTACTGAGATGTGTCAGTAGAAAATAAAACAGTCAATGTATATCATGTTTGCCTAAGCACACGTTGGAATAAATTAACGTGTAAGCCATTCCAAACTGCCAGATTTTATTTTTCAGACATTTCGTCGTTAATGCAGATTATAAGCTTAGAAATGTTTCCTTTTTTTAAAAGATCGAACCTTGGTCAGCTTCAGACGAATCAAAGGTTAATATTTTTGACAAAAACAGTTTTAAATACAATTTAAGCATGAGTTTAAACAATAAATCATTTCCTTAAACAGAATTATTTAAAGTTTTTAAAATCCGAATCTTTTGTTTAAATTTAATTAAACTGTGGCTAAATAATCAACAAATACGAGGTTTTGGTTATTTGTTTTTGTTTCGAAAACTGATACATTAATTCTTTGTTTATGTCATTCTATATTTTAAACTTTTATTTTGTTGATTTCAAATTTTATATTTCGTTTGTGTCACTCAAGTTACAATACCCCTACATATTCTCGCATATATTGGTATGTGTTTATATGTACATATGTGTGTATGTGTGCCTATGTGTGTGCATGTATATATATATATATGTGTGTGTGTGTATGTGTGTGTGTGTGTGTGTGTGTGTGTGTGTGTGTGTGTGTGTGTGTGTGTGTGTGTGTGTGTGTGTGTGTGTGTGTGTGTGTGTGTGTGCGCGCGCGGGTGTGTGTGTGTGTGTGTGTATATATACATGTGTGTGTGTGTGTGTGTGTGTGTGTGCGTGTGTGCGCGAATGTGTGCGTGTGAGTGTTAGAACTATTGCAAAAGGGATACAATATAAGCTTGACTGAGTTTTGATCAACAAAGGAACTGTTGAAATGTCGAAATGAAAACCTGAATGAAAGCGTGGGTGGACGGCAATAATTTAGTTTAAAAAGTAGGGTAATTTTGTGAGGGTGTGGTCAACTACATCTTGAAAATATTTTTCTATTTCAAATTACTGGACTTCATCACCGTAAGTAAGATATTTACAACTTATGGTGATGTCGGTCTATAATTTTAAGGTGTAAACCCACAAAAAAATGTAACTTTTACCGGTTTAACTTTCGTTTATAAAAACATTTTCTTTCATTAAGGTGTTAACCCTTTAACGCCTGTAGGGACAAAACAGAGATGTTTGTAGGGTTTATTTTCAATGCAAATTCAATTGTATTGTAGACCTTAGGGTAATAATAAATCAGGCGTTAAAGGGTTAATTGAACATATTTTTGAAGGTTTTCATAAAATTTGATTTCCTGTATTTTTGTAAGAAAACATCAAAAAGTTGTAATTTATCATTTAGGAATAAAGACAAATTAGAAAGACCAAAGTTTGAAGTTCATTAAGGTAAGACACGTTTGTTGATTTATCAAAGAGGGATTTTGAGATGTATCATTTTGTACACTAACTTTTGCCGCCAAAGTTAACAAACACGAATTGGCGGTTTTCCTGATTTTCTTCTACTTCTCTATTTTGATCACTTTTGCACTAACGATAGTTGAGAATCAGAGTTTATTTTTAATCCTTTAGTGAACTAAATATGAAAAAAAGAATATGTTCAATCTGCATTGATAAGTATTAATTTAATGTAATAAAATAACAGTTAAAGTTGATGAAATATTTACAGTAAATTCTGTTGAACAAAAATTATATTCAAATAGGGTAAGTTGCGGAAATGCGTCCATCTGCAAAATACGTCCATGCACCTATGATTTAAAGCTCATGTATATTATGATACATTAAGTTTTATTCGTTTACATTACATTTAGTTTATCAAAATTTGTGCGTAGCTTCTAACGATATATAGACCTGCAGCCCAGGGCCAAAAAGTGGAAGTTTTGCGCCAAAGCAATGGATGGTCGGAATCGATAGATTA
>JARUHE010316059.1:0-11731 GCA_031471125.1 Archaeomysis grebnitzkii | reverse complement strand
TGAATGTAAAGTAAAAAAAAGTGGATGGAAATCCTTATCCTTCAATAAATTATGGTGACATGCTATATTCATTAGAGTATGAATTGAAAAATATGTTAAGAAAATACGAAACCGCAGCCAAAAAGAAAATTTAAACTAAATGGTCCTTAGAATTTAATTCTATATGTATTAAGGATATATATATATATATATATACATGTATATAATTATATATATATATATATATATATATATATATATATTTATTTACATATAATTATATATATATATATCTATATATATATATATCCTCTATGTAAATGTATGTACATTATATTTATTTCTCTCGTTTGGCTCTATCTTTCCCATATATGTAATACGGATAATTTATATTTTTATATTTTCCGGTAAGCATGCCACCTTTCATTTGCGTTTTACTTTATTAGGTAATCTTTCTTTTTCTTTAATATTTATTAACGTTATTTAGCTTATTATCACATATGTTTT
Source organism: Archaeomysis grebnitzkii (assembly GCA_031471125.1). Taxonomy (NCBI): domain Eukaryota; kingdom Metazoa; phylum Arthropoda; class Malacostraca; order Mysida; family Mysidae; genus Archaeomysis; species Archaeomysis grebnitzkii. Next base: position 11,245 of record JARUHE010316059.1, on the reverse strand, counting down.
TATTTTCTATTAAATATCAGAAATTATATTTTTATCATTTTTTAATTTATATATATTGTTTGCTTGTAATCATATTAATTAGTATGAAAACCTCACTCATGGAATCATTTGTGTTAGCATTAAAGTATTAATATGTTCCTCATTATAAGTTAATATACGAATGATTTATAAGATTAATTTAACTTCTAAACTCCACTATTTTAGTAATATGAAACCTGTTTTGATTTTATATATCGCTCAACGTGATATAATTTTATATATTTCAATGTAATTAAGTTTATATATGATTCAATGTAATTAATTGTATATATCGTTCAATGGAGTTAATTTTATTTATGATTCAATGTAATTAATTATATACATCGTTCAATGTAGTTAATTTTATTTATGATCCAGCGTACGTAATTCATTGCTTTAATTTCAGGTAAGTCCATTTTTATTTTTGTTCGTCAATGATTCTTCCAATAAACTTGGAATATAAAATTTATACAGTTAAGAATTTACTCGAAGGTATGGATGGCCCCGACTTTATTAGAGATTTTAATGATGTTTTTTGAAACCACACAAACCTAAAAATATGAAACGCTTAACGTAAGTTAAAAACTAAAGATTAAAATATAAAGCCAACTTTCATAATTTATTTAACTTTTATTTTATAATATAATTAAAAATAGAAAGTTTCAATTTATAATTACTGGGGCCATATTTTTACGGCAGACGCCAACCAATTGATAATCTCAAGACTTGGAAGTATCTCCAGAAACCAAAGTTTCTAAATTGTCTGAACTTTTGTCGTAAATAGGGGCTGATAGTGTCTTTATTTGATTAACTTCATCCATATAACGTCGACCTTTTAAATATAATAAACAAGTAAGCATTTTTTGTATATAAGTCTAAGGCTTTATAATATTTACGACATATATTATCCTTCATTACTGATATTTTAACTCATTCTTATCTGGTATTCATATTTTATAATTTCTTTATGCCATCCAAAGTTTTCCTTTTGTAACTTCGTGAAATATTTTGGGGTATAAGCAAATCCTTTATTTTATTATGATTTATGTGGAATAAAATTATTCATCTGAAGCAAAGACTGCGGTTCGGAAATGTATGCCTGCTAGAAAAGATCATCTTTGGCCAAATAAAGTTTATAAATTTATTAAAACCAAAAAAATGATGTTGCGCTAGTTTGTTGGTTTTGGCCATTGGTTTATAGCTGGAATTGGTAACGTTATTTCTACTGACATTGGCTTATACCTGTGATTGGTAACGTTACTTCTGTTGACATTGTCTTATACCTGTGATTGGTAACGTTAACTTTGTTGACATTAGTGTATGTCTGTGGTTGGTAACGTTGCTTCTGTTGACATTGGCGTATATATGTGATTGGTAAAGTTACTTCTGTTGGCATTGGCCTAACTCTGTTGATATTGGCGTATATATGTGATTGGTTACGTTACTTATGTTGACATTGGCGTATATATGTGATTGGTAATTTTACTTATGTTGACATTGGCGTATATATGTGATTGTTAATGTTACTTCTATTAACATTGTCTTATATCTGTGATTGCTAACGTTAATTCTGATGACATTGGCGTATCTATGTGATTGGTAACGTTGCTTCTGTTGACATTGGCGTATATATGTGATTGGTAATGTTACTACTGTTGACATTGGCGTATATATGTGATTGGTAACGTTACTTATGTTGACATTGGCGTATATATGTGATTGGTAATGTTACTTCTGCCGACATTGGCGTATATATGTGATTGGTAAAGTTACTTCTGTTGAAATTGGCCCAACTCTTTTGATATTGGCGTATGTCTGTCGTTGGGAAAGTTACCTCAGTTGACATTGGCGTATATATGTGATTGTTAATGTTACTTCTGTTGACATTGTCTTATATATGTGATTGGTAACGTTAACTATGTTGACATTGGCTTATATATGTGATTGGTAATGTTACTTCTGTTGACATTGGTTAATATATGTGATTGGTAACGTTAACTATGTTGGCAACAGTAACTTCTTTGCCATTGAAGTGAACACTAACATAGCACTGCATAACCTGTTTGTGTTGACTATATAAATACAGAACAAGCTTCAATGCAATATTGAACCTACAGTACGGTACGTGAGGTCGATATAATTTGTTTTACAATCCACTTCAATTTAATAATATTAAAATGCAGACGCACATTTATTTCTTGATTTCTTTGTGTATGTATGATTATTTACAAATACTAAATGTTTGTTAGAGGTTTTGTTTATATCTACCATTTAATCAATGTTTTTTGTCATTTCTTAACTAGAGTGGATTATCCTCGTGAAGATTTAAGGTTTATGCGATACTGTTTTTTTCAAGTTGGTAATTTATTTCCAGAAACTACTTTTTTTTAAATCTAGTTTGATCTACTGATTCCTTTTACAAACTTTAAATATAGGAAAGAATACATTTGTTGAAATATAAATAAAAATAAGTGTTATAATTTGAAAGAAAAACTTTTGAAATTAAAGTTGAGAACATAGTACAGCTAAACCAGAAGACAAATAACTATTTTCATTAACACAAAAGTTGGAGGAAAAATTAGGCATTTGATTAACCTAAATCTTCAGTTGTAAAATTTAAAGCAATAATATACTTTGTTTGTTCGCTTGTTTTCTTCACTAGGAGAGCACCGAGCAAAAACAAATTGTGTAGCTTGAGTACATAAATGACAAGCTGTTACTACACATACATATGTCCTCATTTCAAATACACATTTCTTTGCATTTCCAATGCTTATACCTCGAACACACAAACAGACTGACAGTCACACAAACATAGACACACACATTTATACATAAACACACACATACACATACATCACACACGCACGCACATACATCACATACACATCACGCACACATCATACACACACACACACACACACACACATACACACACACATACACACACACACACACATACACACATATACATTATACACACATACACATACAGTATTTTAAATTGTTTTAACCATGTGAACACCTAAAAAGCTATTACTTGAGAAAATATGTTTTTTTGAATGAATAGTTCTTCATTTAAATCTAAGTAAATATTATTTTATAATGAAACATACAAAGGTTATTGAATCAACTTTTGGTTGATGCAATTTTTTTGTTTAGTGAAAGTTGTTAAGAACAATAAAGTTCTTCATTTTATTTGTAGGAAATATTATTGTAAGCTGAAAAATAAAAAGTTGATTTTTGATTTTAAAAAAAATATGTTGTTCGAAAAACCACACATCTTAGCAAAACAAACTTTAACGCAGATTATTGGAACTAAAAGTCCAACATTATATTCTCAATAAACATTTATATTAAGTTAATAACAATAAACGTGGTTCTGACGACATGGAAAACAAGAACAAACTTAATATATAACATTTGCTCATTTTGTTTCCATACGATCAATAATAGATTAAAAGAAAATTATGATAAGCTATGCAATACATAATATATCCGACGCAAATAGCATCATACGCGTGACGTCACGCCCATGATGTGAGAGTGCTGATAGCTATAGTCGGTCACGCAGTGCTGCCATTCTAGCTGTTTTTTTCAGCTAAATCTAGATGTTGTTTACTTAACTAAGCTGATCAATTCTGTCATCTAGATGTATTTAAAGTAGTTAAAAACAATGAAACACACATGATTGAAGGTTTCATTGGAGGAATGTTTACTGTCTGAAAAACCTAGATTATTTTAGCAGATTTGTTTTGAGATTCTATATTATTTGCTCTCACAAAAAGTGGCAGCACTGAGTGGGCGTAGTTCTAGTCTTTCTCGAAAGTTATTATGAGTAGATCAGATTAACCTGCAACGGTGGGGTTGCTCTAAAAGTATGTTTTCGGGTAGGACGTATCCGAACTCAGTAAATTACGAGATATAATATTTTAATGTATACTTTATGGTGTATTTCAGGGTAGCCTATACCCCTGGGAGTCGAGGCAGCACGTCCAGAAAGATTGACAAGAAGCTTAGTGGAAATCAACAGCGCTGTTTTTTGGTTAGTTTAAAACCAAAAAAATAAAAAAAATATACTTTTGTATTTTTTTCTTAAGCCGTGTCAACCCATGTTAAGCATAGACTAAATACTTATAGGTGCACCACTCAATGTTATAAACGTGAACCTAAATAAAGTAGTGTTAAGCAGTCTTTGAAGAGATGTACCATAGAATCCAATGTAAATAGTCTGTTTTTGCAAGCCTATAAATCAATAACAAGCAAATATTTTGTAATGAAATATATTCAACAGTGTAAGTTAAGCTTATAAGATTTATACGAAAAATAACACTTAAAGTACAGTATAAGTATTAAATAATTTAATGAAAGAAAATTCTTCCCAAGAAGAAAGAAAATAAATTATTAAGTAAATTGTTAAATAAATTATTAAATAAATTATTTCAATCTATTGTTAAATATACTATTAAGTAAATGATTAAATCAATTGTTAAATAAGTTACTAAATACATTATTAAATAAATTATTAAATACATTAGTAAATAAGTTGTTAAATTAATTATTAAATAAATTATTAAACCATTTGTTAAATAAACTACTGAACAAAGTTTTTATTGATCTTATATGGTTCTAGTGGACCAGGCTATGGGTGCAAGTACAGCACATTCACCGCCGGGTTTCGCCAACAGCATCTGGTTTTCCCAGGCGGTCACCCATCCAAGTACTAACCAGACCCAACGTTGCTTAACTGCGATTAAATAAATTAGTAAATACATTGTTAAATAAATTATTAACCAAATTATTAAATCAATTATTAAATCAACTGTTAAATAAAGTATTAACCCATTTGTTAAATAAATTATTAAAGAAAATTAGTAAAGACAGTATTAAATAAATTAGCAAATAAATTAGTAAATCATTCGTTAAATACGTTATTAAATAAATTCATAAATCAATTGTTAAGTAAATTATTAAACCAATTATTAAAACAATGGTTAAATAGATTGTTAAACAAATTATTAAATAAATAGTTAAATTAATTATTAAATCAATTAGTAAACCAATTGTTAAATAAAATACTAAATCAATTAGTAAATAAATTATTAAACCAATTGTTAAGCCAATTGTTAATTAAATTATTAAATCAATTATTAAATAAATTATTAAATAAGTTTTTAAATAAATTATTAAATAATTGATTAAATAAGTTCTTAAATAAATTAATAAATCAATTGTTAAAGAAGTTATTAAATAAATTATTAAATTAATTGTTAAATAAATTATTAAATCAATGTTGAATAAATTATTAAATAAATTATTAAATAAATGATTAAATAAGTTGTTAAATCAAATATCAAATCAATTGTGAAATAAACTATTAATTAAATTGTTGAATCAATTGTTAAATCAATTATTAAACAAATTATTAAAACAATATTAAATAAATTGTTAAATAAATTATTAAATAAATTTTAAAATCAATTGTTAACTAAATTACTAAATAAATGATTAAATCAATTATTAAATCAATTATTAAATAAATGATTAAATAAATTATTAAATAAGTTGTTAAATCAAATAATAAATCAATTGTTAAATAAATTATTAAATAAATTGTTAAATCAATTGTTAAATAAATTATTTAATAAATTATTAAAAAAAATATTAAATACATTGTTAAATAAATTATCAAATGAATTATAAAATCAATTGTTAATTAAATTACTAAATAAATTATTAAACAAGTTCTTAAATCAATTATCAAATAAATTATTAAATAAATTGTTAAATTAATTATTTAATAAATTATTAAATACATTTTTAAATCAAGTGTTAAATAAATTTTTAATTAAATTAATAAACAAATTATTAAATAAACTATTAAATCAATTTCTTAATAAATTATTAAATAAATTAGTAAACAAATTATTAAATAAAATATTAAATCAATTGTTAAATAAATTATTAAATACATTTTTAAACAAATTATTAAATAAATTATTAAATCATTTGTTAAATAAATTATCAAATAAATTGTTAAATAAAATATTAAATAAATTACTTAACAAATTATCATAATTGAGTGAAAGAAAATAATGAAATTAGACAAAGCACACGACGGTAAAATCAGAAGAAAATCCTGCCATACCTTAAATTCAATTCTCAATTGTCAGCGAAAACTTCTATGGATAAAAAGTATTTTTTTCCTCTGAAGTTACATCCTTAATTCAGATCAGAATGAATTGTTCTCTCTTCAAAAAAATGAGCCAGCAAATACAAATTAATTGTATGATTTGTGCAATAGCTTTCACCAAATTCCGAAATGTAAGCAGGAAAATCTATTTTTTATCTTAACTGACGCATTATATTATAATTCGTCACCTTAAGACAAAATTGAACTTAAATTTCTTCAGCTCATTGTATTTACGAACTCGATTGTTTTACATTACTTGAATATTAAAACATAATGTTAGATTGTTGTGCTTTTCTTAGATGAACTTACGAGGTAAAAATCACAATTTTTACACAAGCTTATAAGGTTTTTTTATGGTTTATATGGTACTTTATATTAACTCTCCAGTTAATGTATGGACGCAAAAGTTGCATAATGTTTCAAGGCATTTTTTTCAATATTCAAGGCAAACATCAGTCTGCATTAAAAATGTAATGTAAAATAGTGTACGAGAAAAGAAAAATACAGAATTTAATATATATATATACAACTCTAAGTTGATTACCAACAAGGAAAAGCTAAAAAAATCAAAATATTAAAAAGATTAATTAAATAAAAATTTTTAAACCATAGTTAAAAACAAGAATAAATAAAACTAAAAATATAAATACTTAGAAAATGAAAACAATTATAATGAGATTATTTTAACCAATGAAAAACATTCTAACGATTCTTTTATAAGAAAACAATAAGTCAAAGCAACAAAAGAAGTATGTCGAGATAATTGATCATTATCTTAACTCCTACAAAGAATCAGAAATTATATCACTGTTAATTTGTAACACAAAGAGAAAACATATTCGAAAATAACGTTATTGTCAACTGTCGTTGGAAACATCGTTTCTCAACAGTCATCAGTCATTGATATGTGAATGCCCTGGATGTTGTCAGTCGGTGAATTTTTTTTGACTCATAATCTAGTTCAGTGGATTCAGATTATAACTAAAAATTTAAAAAAAAACACTGAAGTACCCAAAGCCACAGTTTCTTAATTATCAGTAAACTAATTATTTTATTATTGTTTGTTATAAAGAAAACACAACAAATATTTCAAAATACAATACAGTCGTGATTTAACTTCGTAAATTTCAAAATGTTAAACGTTTTAACATGTCTAATACAATACAGTTTTTAGCTCTAGTATCAATTGTGGGTTTTTTGTTTTTATGAATATAGACTTGATCCACACTGTGCAGACACAGCACAATAGGTTAGTTTAAATAACTCCATTGTTATACGGATAAAAAATAACAAAAGTGAAGAAACCCACATTCAAACAGCATAGACCTTATCTTATTTATGCTATTGGCGATCCATATCCAAGGACTAAACCCCCGCATCGTAAAAGTCTGCCCGACAATTGGATTCAATTAACCACACTTGAAATACAAGCTTGTGTCATAACTATGTATGTAGATGGTAAGGTGAAAAGACACTACGAATAGTGGTAAAAACTTTAAAGTTTCTTAATAATACAAATATAATGGTAACCTGTCCAATTGATAATATACACAAATATGTGTATCGTGTAATCATTAGCGCAGAAGTAAGATACAGTTGTATGCGTTACTATTAATTGTTAGTATTGTTGCCAATTGTTAGAGATACATCGACTTGTGTATTTTCAAAAGTAGACTAAACACTTGTTTTTATTTTTGAGCAACAGTTATTTAACAATAAACGTTTGCATTGTGCTTATGGACTTGTTACTTGCACAGCAATGACTGTAGCAATTGCTTAGCTATAGGTATAGCAGTTTATACATTTATATATGAAGCAATTGTATTGATAAATAAATAACCATAGAACATTGTACAATATTTGTCTTCATCAAACACTAGTTTAGTAATTACAACTAATGTTAAAAACATGTCAACAATTCAAAACTGGGTTTGTTTTCTTTCAATAAACAAAGTCTAAGTCTAAGGTATGAACAACAATTTTATAGTTGTTGTCAAAATAAAAATGAAGAATAATCAAACATATCTGAATTATTAATTTGCATGTGTGTTTGTCAGTGCGTGCATTTGTTTAACACTTCCATGTCCAACAAATGTTATATCCAATACTAATTGTAAATTAATTTAGTCTTTATGGTAACTGCTAGTCAGTTGTTAAAGAGTTAATCTAAATGCAAATAAAAACGTATTTAAAACAAGTAAAGGTCTCAGATTCCTTTGTGTAATCATTGATGCTGTTTTTTAATCTGTTCCAACAAATTTCAAATCATCAACTTTATACATGTTTTCTTTCCTTCACCAAAAAACAGTTTTTATGTTATGGTTGTCCCTTTGCCAGTTTGAATTCTATATTCACGAGGTTCGTATAACCTTCTATAGAGCATTACTTGTTTATTCAATGCTTGAAGTGATACATTCGTCGCTTGGCATAAATATTATTTTCTGAGTTAACTCTAACAAAGTTTAGTTTCCATTGATTTGATAAAGCATAGGGTAAAAATGTGTGCATTTAACTGAATTTCAATGTATTTGGTTCATAATAACTATTTAGGTAATGCTTCACATAGTATATATAGAAGTATATAGTATATAAAAGTATATAGTATATATAGAAGTATATATAATATATAGAAGTAATGCAGGCTTAGTTTAGTTCAATTAAAAATATTTTACGATGCGAATGACACAGTTGGGTTATGCTAGATTGTTCATGCACATTGAGGCGCGAGTTTGATTATTTGAGGTTACCAATCAGAACAACATATGTTCATTTATAAGAAAAAAGCTATAATTTAAACCCTTCCGTTATTAACTAAATGTTGTAAACTAATTGTATTTTGGTTTAGAACGGATGTTCTCTGCCTTGAAAATTTGTATTGCATTTAAGCCTTTAATACCCAAAGAAATGCTGGCATAAGATTATAGTTAAGTTAACATTATATTAATATTGAGAACACCCATTATTGTATGGAAGATGTACTATCGCCTAAAAAATACAAGTCCTTCCAACAAAACCAATTATACAAACTGTTAGTCTTGATTTATTGTTTTGATTGTTGTAAAATATTAAAACATAAACATCACCAAACATTTATATTTAATTTACAAAAGATTGGAGAATTTAAAGATTAATATTCAATACACTTCTTAAATTAAAGGGTCGTAACAAAATAGTTTTTATTTTCTCTGTTACCAAAATATGTTCAATATAAGTTTTAGTTACACCATGTTATTCAATTGTTTTAATTATTTAATCAATTTTCACATCACAACAAAATCAATAGAAAACTATTTGATCATTTATTATAATTATTGTTCGAGCTAATTTAAGAATAATAAAAAATAGTTTATAGCTAATCTGTAATTAAATCTGCCATTAACTTCTCCAAGTTAATTACTTTGCTACTCGATCTACTCGAAGGAAGTCTGTGTATTAGTTATTAATAATTTTATTCATACAAGTAATCTGTATTATTATTGCATATCGAGGGGAGGTTGTCAATCGTTTAATGTTAATGAAGATCTCTTTGTATTTAATTCTCTAGTCTCATGACCTTTATCTATAATAATTAGGATTATTTTTTTCATACAGTGTTAGTTAGTTGGTTAATTATAATTCGGTTCTATGGGTGCGATTGATGCACATTTACCGCCCATTTAATACAGTGTCATCAAGCAATTTTCACGAAATAGCTCTGCATATGCGATAATTAATGTAAATAGTTAAAGCTAAAACTGGGCCAAAGACAACTATGCAAACGTTTTGTATTGTAAACAGTTGTAACGTCAAAAAATGGGCGGCGTCTTAAGCCAATTTTCTTGTTTAGTCCATGAGTGATCGTTAAATTATTGAAAAATGAAAATACAATCTTTTTTCCATTTTGTATAAGTTATAATGTTGAAGTGTATTTTCACTTTTAACTAATATTATGAATATTCTTTAGTAAAAGAAAAGTAGGGTTGGATTATATAACCACTTTTTCGTCTTTGACAAACCGACTTAATGATGTTTTAAATGTAAATGGTTCTAGCATTAAATATCATGACTAATGTTATTTCATTACTTATGAACATATATTTGCTGGAATATTTTCTCGGTAATAGATCAAATGTTTTTTTTATAGAAGAAAAGTATAAAGCAAAAAAATATGATTTTCTCAAACATTTGAACTATTTTCATGAATGAACTTGTTACTATATATTTTGTTATGAAGTAATTTGTTAAAGGGGTAATCAGACAATATACTTAATCGTTGACATATGATAAATAAATATTACAAAACCATAAATGATAATAATTTGCTAAATCTACAAAAACTATCTTTGCAACGATCATCTATAATGTAGGCTGTGTTTGAGTCGTTAGTTTTATGATGTTGAAAATAAAGAAAAAATCCCAAAAATAGGGAAATAACTAGCACTGTACAATACAAGAAGCTTATAACTTTATGAAAACTTTATTAAATGTTTGTTATCAATTTATTTACTTACTTTCAATATTTCCAGATTGAGTTTGATTTTCTTTTGTTTTCTCAAATGTAAATACTGGATAGAAGTTATGATAAGGATGAAAATTTAGAAAATTATTTTTTGACATAGTGTGAGTTGAGATTAATTTCAAGTTATTGTTAATACATTGATGTATTCGTTACTATGATTGTATAATATACGCAAGCTTTCAGATCATTTACAGTTTTAATTATTGTCCTAAGGATTAAATACAATAGAATTAGCATTATAGATAATATTATAGGGATGAATTCGTCCCTTATACAATAAAAGGAAACATCGTAGTTTATTTAAAGCTAAACTGCAATAACATAATAATACAATAATGAAGTTGATCAACAAACGGACACAATTGCAATAACAATTTTTATTAAAAACATTTGTGCATGCAAATTTACTCAAATCTGGAAATGAAGAACAATTCTACTGTTTTCCTTACTGCAAATATTTGGAATTTGAATTAATAAAATTCCATTAAATGTAGTATAACTGACATCGAGTTTTTATTCTGAGATTTAACTTTAAT
>JARUHE010316048.1:0-11731 GCA_031471125.1 Archaeomysis grebnitzkii | reverse complement strand
AAATCAAATAAAAATACCTAGTAATATATTAAAACCAATAACCAAGCCTATATGAAGAGAAATAATAATAGTATAGATGATATATAAGCATTCAAGTCATTGTCTAACGCCGACGACGACGACGAGGACATCGGAATAGCTACGCCTATGTAGAGCTTCGCTACACACGCTCGACAAAAATTACAGCTACTATTGTTTTGCTAAAAAACAAGCAATCAGTTTTTCAGTGATGATCTATAATTGTACAAAATGTCCATTAACATCCCTAGATTGGCTCAACTACTGTAAATGACAAAACTTGTAAATATTGTGTGAAATAAAGCTTTTATATTTTTTATATTAATCTTACGTCAACTTACTTTTACAATTTTTTTATTGAAAACCAGACATCCATTGTTATTTATCTATTATTCTTTATCATTCTCAAAAATAAACAAATAATACCCAGTTATTAAAAAATAAACAAACTAAAAAAAGTAGTTACCAAAATCAATTAGAAAAATTGTAGCACCAAGTGAACATACAATGAAAAAGGAATCTGCATATTCAGCAATATGCCCTGAAAAAAAAAAGGTTTTGAGCGAAACCATCATAATTAGTAGAATTCATTGCATTTTTTCTAATGTTAGTGAACAATTTTGTTTATTTGTAGGGTCAACGAAATCATTTTTTATTATAGCATAATGAATACATTTTAAAAAGAACTTCCAATGCTCAGGGTTTAACCCTACAAAAATTCAGCACTCATAGCAGAGAAATTGGTAATTATTGAAATATTCAACTTCATATTATCTTTGGTATTCTTAAAGTATTCTTAAAACCACAAGAATAAAACATTATTTTTTGAATTTTAGCATGGTAGTTTTAGATTATTTATTTAAACTGTTTAGTCAACTACAAGTAAATCACTTGAAATGTTAAAACCAGAAAACTGTGGCCACCAATGTCTCAGGTGTACGAAAAACAAGTTTATTTAAATATAAAAAATTTGTTAACATTTAATGTAAACTTCATAACTATTCAAATGATAACTGTAGGTCAACAAACAAAAAACTTAGATGTTTTACTTAAATACTACAGCAAAGACGGAGATGACAGAATAATAACATCTTAGTAGAGCTTCGCTGTTGACACGCTTGACAAAAAATGGTGTATGTCCTTCTTTAATTTTTTCTATTAAGACTATTTCCTTTTCCATATAGAGCAAGTAAAAGTCAGAAAGTGAGTATTATTCAACTAAAATAACTCACTAGAAGTAATCCATCAAAAAGGATATTGTGAGACACATTGAAGATGATCTACATTAAAAAAAATATAACACAAATAATCGTATAATGATAGAAGATACATTAACGGTTTGCCTCCAGAATAAGAATTGAGGCCACATTTGCAGCAACTCTAACAGATTGCCTCCAAGGATCAAAACTGGAGGTGATTGAATATAGCTGCGCAGCTGCTGGGAAAATTAGGACAGGAAAGGATAACATATTCTGGTGGTGTGGGGAGAGTGGCGAGTTTGTGTTGTTCAATCTATGCTGAAGTGTAGGTGATGCTCTCATCAGAGTCTGGTGTACTCATTTGTTTGTGGAAAGTGTTTTCAGAAGAACCTACTTTTGGTGATTGTTATTGTACAATTTTTTTGTGATTATTTTATTGTTAGCTATGTGGTTATGGATAGGTTTGTGAATGATCAATTGTTGGTATTGTTGAGATTTAAGAATGTATTCAAAAATGTGGAAGCAGTATTTGACTTGGTACATTTTTGTATGGCCAAGGATGGTACATTGTTTAGAAAGGGACATATGTGATCTGGGTGTTTGTTTGTGGCAAGAAATTGATTCCCTCTCAAGTTGAGGTGAGCTTTTATGGAAAGTAGTTTTTGTTTCTTTTTTTGTAGATGTTATGTACTTATGTACTGGATTTGTTTTCGAGAGAAAGATATCAAAATGTATACAATAGATGCTGGAAGGAAAGAATCAACTTGATAAAAAATAAAAAATAAATATATTGTCATTTATAAAAAACATTATGTTTAAAATTACAATGTCAAAAACAATACTTACCCCCTATCATAGGACCAACAATGAAGCCCATACTAGACCAGGCATTGAAGGCACCATAAACTTTTGACCGGCTTTCGCATGGAGTGATGTCCGTTAAGAAGGCACGACTGATTGTTTGGCTATGTTTGAATATTCCTTCATTAGAAAAATACACATAATACAGTTACAAAAATGTTAAGTTAAATCAATTTTTAGAAATAATATTTCATATTCCATATTCGATAATTATATTGGGATTTAGAAAAATTATCTTTACTGACCTGCAAGAACTCTTCCAAGAATGAGAATAGGTAAAGAATTTGAGCTCCCTAAGACGATGTAACTAAAAGCTGTTGCCAATAAGCATATCAATAGCACTGGTTTTCTCCCCCATATGTCACTCCACCGACCCTAACAATAAAGTCAATTTGGTCAAAATTTTACATTGACTTTCTATGGATAAACAATCTCAACAAAACTGATGTCATTGAACTAAAAATGGAAAATCTAATTGTAAAATAACTCAAAAGCATATGAATCGAAAATAGCACAAGTGAGGTAACCCACATTCAAATAAAATGATTTACCTCACTTGTGCTATTGTCAATCCATATATTAATGACTTTGCCACACTGGAAACACTCTTCTTGAGCCACATTGGGCCTGGTTAGTACTTGGATAGAAGAGATTCTTGAAATATCAACTTTTTCTGCCATCTTACTGGTGATTGTGCTTTGTACCCACAGTCTGGCTCGTTGGTTTGTTATAAATTATACAAACTCAAATTCAATCAATGGTAATATTTAACATAATTTTAGATTTTTTTCATTAAATTTGTAATTGTTACTTTTGTTTTTGCTTAATGATTATATTTTGTACAGATTTGTTCTTTGATGATGGTAAACATGCAGCTCAAATTTGAATTTTCTTCAAAACAATATTTGTATATTGGCATATTTTTTTGAGTATTTTTGTTTGTTCATCAAGTAATGTATGTAATTCCAAGACATTCAATGTTAAAAATTTTTCTTAGGTTTGATTTTCAATGAAAAAAAGATAACTTTTTAATTATTCTTATGAATGATTTAGTTACTGGTATCTAAGAACAACAATTAATGCCATAGAAAAATTATTTATTTTTAATGGCCACTAACATGCAAGAAGTTTTAAAATTAAGCAATACCAGAAAAGTTCTTTAAATCAGGTTACAAGAATAATAATAATAAATCAAGTTACAAGAATAATACTCTATAGAAGGTACTATCGTCTTAAAAATAAGAGTCTACACTTCAGCTTAAAAATGAAACAAAATAAAAATAAAATTATTTTATTTGTATTGTAAAATATTGAAAGTAAAGAAACAAAAATATTTCTGTTTTATTTAATAATTTAAAACTGAATATTTGCATAAAAGAGGACTCTTATTTATTGTGTGATAGTACTTGGTTAAATTTATTAAAATTGTGCAAAGCAAAAAAAAACTATAAATTTTAGTTGAAGTATAAACAAAAACGTTAAATTAACTAATAATTAGGACTTGGTTATTTGTAATAGCAATTGTTTGTTAAGTAAATATAAAAATATAAGAAATAAATAATATAAAATAAACTACATCATCAATACATAAAATGTGTTCAACACTAAAAATGATAACACAAAATATAATTCTTAAAATGTTTAGTCAATAAGGATAACTTTATACCTTATAGGGAGACTATATCAAAAGAATGGAAAAACTACTATTTTATATTAATCTTGAAAGAAAATATATTGATATTAATACAAATAATAGTGAAAAAGATATGGTATTAGCATACTTTTTTTATATGAATATATTTATCAAATTAAAATAAAACCAGAAGGATGACTACCACAAATTGATTATTTCAAAAAATTAAAGTATAGTAAAAATATTCCTAAACAAATGTTGCAAAGAAGAAATAGCTCTTCATTTTACCTGTTGTAAAGTTCCGAAATTATCATAAAATTATTCACACTTTTAGCAAATGAAAATGTTTAGAAATTATTTTCCAAACATTTGTTTAGAATAGTTGTCCATTTTATCTTTTACAAATATTCTATAAAAAATAAAAGTTTGTGATAAACCTGAATTTCATGAAAATACCAGGAATAACAAGAACAACTTTTCGATAGAGCTGGACTTTGTTTAAGACTAATTAACATTGAAGGAAAACATACCACCAAAGGACTGGTCGAGACTTGCAGGATTCCATAAAGAGAACTGACAAGTCCAATGAGGAGATGAGAAAGGCCTAAGAGGCTTCTTGTGTGGGTAATAATGAGAGGAATTATCAGACTTGCCCCAAAAAAATCCTGCCAATTTAAACATAGAATTTAAAATCTTTCGTTTCACAACTAATGTTAAAAACATTTATGTAATTGGAAGTTAATATTGGAGAAAACTAAGGAGTACTTCCATAAATTTGAATAATAAGTGAATCATGCAGCCAACATCTATTCATGCATTACATTTACAACATCCTACACCTTTTGAAGCATTACAGATTTTTAAACTTACTTTTTCATGAAATTATCATGCTGTTACAATAACCTTACAAGATTTGAGGCACATAAGCTTATGCTTATTTCATACATCTTTAAATATAATTAACAGCTACAATAATTGTTAAGAGAAAATACATTACCATAATTAAGCTTAAGTAAAAAGAACATGGCATAGCCTACCACTATTGGACTTGTGAAAAGTTGTAGAGCTCCATATACTGAAGTAACAAAACCAGCAGCTGTATATGAAAAGCCATATCTTTTCACGTGTGATAAAAGCAATGGAATAATAATGCTAACTCCAAGTAAGTCCTGATAATGAATGCAAACAAAATTTATAGATAATGAACTTAGATTTAATTTGTAATATTTATAAACAGCAAAAATCATTTGCACAAACCAATAAGATGAATGTTAACTGTAAATATAAATTACAGCCAAGATAAATTTATAGTTTATCTAAAATGAAATGTTATTTCAATTTCAGATATTCAAGTTTTTTTGAATGCACAAAACAAAGATCTTTAAAAAATGTTTTAATGATAAGGTCATAATAAAAAAAAACTTTGATTGAATGAACAGTAATTTAAATATTCAACAAAATATTTTTAATGAAACAATCATTTTAAAAATCTAACCATAAATGACCAACAGTCGAGTGAAAAAACAAAAAACATTATTTGCTTAAATCTCAATAAATCTAGATATTGCAGGATAATATTACTCCAGGAAAAATTAACTGAGAGGTCATAACAAAGAACTTTTTACATTTTATTTTAGATATTGATGATAGTGGTGGTTAGAAGGATATGATAAACAACTTTTGTCCAATAACATTTTCTATAAATAAAAAAAACTTTTTTAGGAAAAAAATAGATTCAAAAACTAATTGTGGTAGGATGGGTTAAAGGTTCAAAAGCAAACTTTAATAACAATTATAGAAAACAAAACCCAATCATAGCTTACGGAAAACTCCGTAAATATTCTACTAGCATTATTGACCAGACTGCCATGATAAAATAATAGTACTCCAAGAACCGGATGGTTCAAATGTCTCGCAATAATTCATTCAGTAACTTTAAAAAAATTTATCTTTACAAATTTCAATCAAAAATGGTGTTACAAAGTGAGAAAATATCATTTAAATCAAAAATTCACCTTAGAGACTATTTGTGTACATGATTTCCAATCTAATTGATGCATAAATATAATTTTTAAAAAAATTTAATAATTCTACCAAGTGGTGGTTATTTCAATAAATATTTTGGACAATATTGTTCAGAATTTTATATAAAGCCATTCCTGTTCAATAAAAATATCTGCAAAGAAAAATTTAAAAAATGTTTTTTTTTTCATAAATCTATTAAGTTATGGTTAACCAAGATTTAAAAATATATTGATTCAATAAATATTTATTTTAGAAAAAAAAAATTGTTTGTTTAGAATTATATAGAAAGCCACTCCTGTTCAATAAAAAGATCGGTAAAACAACAACTTAAAAAAAAAGTTTTGTGAAAAAATCCACCTCTGCATCTGCTCCAACAATCAATAGTGGATTATAGAGGCTGTTTATCACAGCCTTAAAAAGGTGGAAGTGTTGCAAACTTAACATCTGTTCATTAAAATTCTTAATGCATTCACATAGCATAGAATCAAATACATTCAGATAGCATAGAATCAAATACATTCAGATAGCACTGAATCAAATACATTCAGATAATATTGAATCAAATACATTCAGATAGCATTGAATCAAATACATTCAGATAATATTGAATCAAATACATTCAGATAATATTGAATCAAATACATTCAGATAATATTGAATCAAATATATTCAGATAATATTGAATCAAATACATTCAGATAGCATTGAATCAAATACATTTAGATAATATTGAATCAAATACATTCACATAATATTAAATCAAATACATTCAGATAGCATTGAATTAAATACATTTAGATAATATTGAATCAAATACATTCAGATAGCATTGAATCAAATACATTCAGATAATATTGCATCAAATACATTCAGATAATATTGAATCAAATACATTCAGATAGCATTGAATCAAATACATTCATTTAACCTTAACAGATATGAAAACTTATTACTATTGCTTTTTTATTCAAAACTATGCATGATTCACTTAATCGATTTGTTTTATGTTTAGCCTTTTTAAAAAAATAAAAGCTCAGTTTTGTATGTTTTTCATTTATATTACCATCCAACATGAAGTTTAATATTTAGAATTTTGATATTTAATTTAATATATTTAATTAATTGAAAAACATTATGTAATAAAAATAAACCTATTCTGCAATAAGTTTTAAATATAGTACTTTTAGAACAAAAAAACTTAAAACCTTACCAAAAATCCAATAAGATAGAGCAATTTTTGACAAAACTTTCTAGTTTCTGAATCCATAATTCTTCTTATTTCAAAAAATACTAATAAATTTTCTCTCGGGAAAGTACTTAGCAAATTTCCTTCTTCATCTTAGCCAGTAGAATTTTATCTGAAAAAAATATACTAAACAAAGTGTTGGGACTTTTTTTGAAACACTTTCATAAAATTAAAAACATGTTTTAATTCATGTTTAAAAGTAAACAATAGTCTTTTTCAAGCAGGGTATGCTATTCGTAAGACTTCAACTTAATATGTTTCTTCAGTGAAACTTTCTAAGTCCTACACCAAACTGTACAATAATGGCATATTTTGAAATTCATGCTTTCGACATCCTGGATTATAATGCAATTGCAATTGCACAATTTATAAAATAAACTGTTTATAAAATAATAAAAAATAATGAAAAAATATTAAAATGAAAAATTCACTTAAAACTTAATACCATGGTTTATAGAGTTAACCAGCTGCTAGAAAAGAGCTGGTGAGCTTGTCATTGTGAAGTGGCAAGTTCATGGTTACCAAAGTTTGAACTTGAAAAAATACCAGAAAATAGCATTCTTTCGTATATTCATATTTTGTACACCTTCATATATCAGATCAGAAACTCCTTTTCCATACAAGTAGGTGGGGTTAGTTAATGTTTGGTGAGTTTTTACAGTACTTCTTAATTAAATATTGAAATAAAAATCTAGGCGGGGCACTTTTTCAATTGTGTAGGAATTACTACGCCTATGTGGAGCTTTGCTATGCACACTCGACAATAAAAATTGCCATCCATGAATGAATTCTTGAACAAAATATAATCCGTATTGTTAGAAAATATTTTCTTTGATTTTCAACTAAAATTCATGAAATCTCTATAAACACTAAATGGAGAAGAAATTAAATTTCATAATATTAAACTGCAAGTATTTACCATTATTTTTCTATAACTAGTAACCCAACTATTCATTCAGTAACTATTAAAAATAATTCTATCTCCACAATCAAAATTGGTGTTCTAAAGTGAGAAAACATAATTGAATCAAAAAATCACCTCATTTTTCCAATTCATTGATGCATAAATAAATAAAAATATGGAAAAAAATTGTTAAAAAAAATTTTATGTCCAAATTAGAAATATCAATAAAAATGGTTTTACAAAGTGAGAAAACATCATATCCAATTCATTGATGCATAAATCAAACCAAAATAAGAAAAAAGAAAGTTTGTTACAATTTTTTTTAAGTTAATTTGATGAAAAAACGTTAAGTGATAAAATCAAATAAAAATTTGGATATAATAGGGCAGTAAAAGAGAAAAAACTAGATTACATATTAATTGAACTTATAAAAAAACTTTAAATTTGTCTTCTGTTATAAAAACAGTGAAATATTTCTAAGTTCATTAAAACCATCATTTTTAGGGGAAAAAATCTATAGAAACTTGTTTATTTTTGACCAAAGTTATTATTAAAAACAAATTATAAATTTTTTTTTTTAAAATAACTTCAACATTTACCTCCACCTCTTATAAAAACAGTGAAATATTTTCCAAATTAATTTGAGCTATGAAACATCATTTTTTAAAAGTTATAGCATAGAATTTTTTCATTTAAGCAAAGTTATTATTCAGCTCATTATCTATAAGATTTGTTCAATAAAAAAAACTGTTAAATCAAAAATTAAAAACTTTAACATTAACCTTCACCTAAATTATAAAGGCGAGACGCCGATGACAATGGACTAACCCACGCATGTTGATTGTAATAGGGTATCCATAGGATGGATATCCTAAAAATAGATATTAATATATTAAAACCAATAGCCAAGTCTATATGAAAAGAAATAATAACATTATAGATGATATATAAGCTTTCAAATCATTGTCTAACGCGGCCGCCAACAACATCAGAATTTCTACGCCTATGTAAATCTTTGCTATGCACACTTGACAAAAAACAAATAAAAACACCTATTAAAATATTAAAACATATAATCAAGCCTATATAAAAGGTAATTTTAATAGTATAAATGATTTTTTTTCTAATGTTTTGGCTATAAGGGATAGGAGGGACAAGAGGCTGTTATAATGTGCCTATGGAAGGGTCTTTGTCAGGTTTTGAGATAGGGATTGTTTTTGTTGTTTTCCAGATGTCGGGTATGTTGTTGGAGTTTATCGCATTGTTGTATATTGTGGTTGGAGTTTATTGTGTTGTTGCATATTGTGGTTAGTGTTGTTATGGCTATGGGTCCGAGCTATTTGAGATGTCTGATGTTGTCTGGACCAGTGGAGTTGTTGCCTTTGGCCTGTTTTATTGCTAGTGTTGTTTGTGTGGTGGTGATGTGGATTGGTGTCGGGTAGTTTCTTTGTGTATCGGTCAGTTTTCCTATAGTTGGTGTGGGTTTTGTGGGTGATTTTGTTTGTGAATTGTTTATTGAAAAGGGTGGACAAAAATTATTAAAATAAAACAATACAAAAGTAGTTATAGCCTGTAATTGAAGCTTACCACTGGCATTTCAATTGATGTTTAAAATTAACAAGCGTGCCAGCTCAATCTGCCAAATGAATTTTTTTGAATTCAGAGAGTCCAAGAAATTTTGACAAATTGAGTCCTTTAGAAAAGTAATTATTTAATGTTAAATAAGTGCTCAATACATTATTAATTGGTTAATACATATATCAGACAGTATATTTTTGTGAAACCTTATTTAAAAGTAAATATATCTGCTCAACTGAAGAAAAATAAGCTACCTTAAATGTATTTTTCACAAAATTGAATCCTTTAGCATTCTATATTTAAAAATTAATTCTGCAAGTTCTTTAATTGATTGATCTTATTTGGCACATTGTGCAGCAAGCTGTACTGGTTTTAATTTGTGTATTGGTTCTAATGTGTTTTTAGCCACCGAAAACCATTTGAGGAGCAAAGTTAGGTTAGGTTTTGTTTGGTGGGTCACAATAACGCTAAACTTTCCTTAAATACTGCAATTTTTGTACAGCGTGTGACACGACGTACGAGTTTACCGTATTTTATATTCAAATCTAATACAGATTTGGGCAATTGTTAGGAAACGCGGACTGTAATTTAAAAAAGCCCCCGGAATGAAATAAACACAAATGAATAACTTCAAATACCATAAAACATTAATCTCTTCCGATATAAATCCAAAAAATAGCGCATATGGCTAGAAAAAAATAAAAATTTAGACGAGAGCGACACACCCATCGTGCAGGGTGACGAAAATTAGGATTTCTTGTCCTTCAAAAAAAAATTTCGTCCTCTTTCAACTAAAAAATTAGCTCAAAGTGGCCTTTTTCTGCAATGAAAGTTTAAACACGATCGAAACCGATCAAAAATGAACGACCTCTTTGAAATGAAAAAATATTTTTCATCACCCTGCCATCACGTACTGAAGTCATTGAATTACTGTATAAAAGTTGCCATTTCCCATAGATGTTGCTATGTAGGGGAGTAAATAAAGTATGCTACGAATCTTGCATCTCTTTTTTCGCGCTTAAAAACACTTTAGTCTCGTTTATTATCCAGGCTAAGATGTTTGTTAAATCGTTAGACAATTTGTATCAACTGATAAATACAGATGAAATAATATTTCTTGCAAATTTAAAAACTCTTTTTGAAGACTTCTTCCGTTTGGCAGCCAAATTATACCAGCCAGTTCAAAACAAAGAGAAGCTGGTAGCTGATTAAGTGATATATAACGTAACCTAACGTATCATAACCTAACCTAACCTAGCCTAGCCTAAACCTAATGAAAACCAAACCTAAAAATAGGCCTAGAAAAATTAGGGTCAGTGGTAAAGAATGGTGTTGTGACTCGTATAGTCGGCGATGGTTAAGCAACAATTAAAAGTGTGGGGTATTATCTTATTGCCATAAAACACTTTGCTAGTCTACTCGATTTTTATGTGAAAACAGTTGAAATTACAGTCCGCGTTTCCTAACAATAGCCCAGATTTGAAATAGAAAGCATCATGCAGGCTTTGCAGGGTGCCAAAAATTTTAATCTTTCCAGTTTCCCAGACTAATAGTCTAAATATTTTCAGAAGTTAATTTATTGTAATTTGGACTTTGAGAAAATATCACTCGCGACATTTTTTTTTGGCAGAATGGAAATTTATAGAAAAAAATAAATAGATGGAAAATACCAATTTTTGGCTCTTTTTCACACACTGTCAAAGACTAAAGAGTAAAGAGGACATTCTTTTTCTTCGGATCTTTATCATTTCAAGTTTTCATTGCAGAAAAAGGCCACTTTGGGCTAATTTTTGTGTTAAAAAGGATGCAAAAAAAAACTTGAAAGACAAAAAACCCTGGTTTTAAGTGCTATGTTTTATGACTGCCACAATTTTAATAACCTTTGTAAAGATTTACCAAGCTTTTTCATGTTAAGTACTTTTAACGGCTAAACTTTACTTTAGATCCCTTACTCAAAAGTCAAAACTAGCAACTTTAACAAGAAAGTCTTATCAATTTAGAGAGTTTTTTAGTTGTTCAATGTTAACTTTTACTTGTGATTTATGTTAGCCGTTAGGTTAGGTTATGTTAGGTAGGGTTAGTTGCTAATTTCACAAAACAAGTCAAATATTAATGTTTTTCATGTTAAGTACTTTTTTTTAGGGATCTAAAGTAGTAAAGTATAAAGCATAACTTTACTTTAGATCCCTTGGAATTTCATGCGACGATGTCGTTAAAGCTGTTCAAAAATTAAATAATAATAAAAAAGATCCCATATATGATATAAT
>JARUHE010316047.1:0-20296 GCA_031471125.1 Archaeomysis grebnitzkii | reverse complement strand
ACACACACACACACACACACACACACACACATACACAGACCCATACACACACACACACACACACACACACACACACATACACATACACATATATATACACATATATATACACATATATACATAATGAAGATCAAAATAAAAACATTGTTCGAAACATGTCAATTTATTTTAGAAGAAAAATTCTACTACAACGTAAATGCGAGATTTTTTATTTAAAAATGTGAAAAGTATAAAAATCATTTGAAATAAATATTTTTTGAGGGTTTTTAGTGAAATAAATGAAAAACTATTTGTTTGCAATTAATTTTTATGTTCAATATTTTACTAATTTAAAAAAATGCTTTCCACATTATTTTTCCTAAAAGAGATTGGTGACCATTATAATGTCTTTTAGAGATATTTTATTTTTTAAGGCTTTAGCTATTTTATATTGTACAGTTTTATATTATTCTTTCACGTTTTTTTTAACATTTTAATAAAAATTAAGTAAATTCCCGAAGAAAGCTCAACTTTAGTTATTGCATAATCCTTACAACATCTGCGGCAATGTAAGTAGGTCAAAAAGTGGAATTATCCAAATGGAAAATAAAACCAGATGAGCAGAGAGACAAATTCCTCAAATCGAAAGACTATTTTAAGCAACTTGTTCACCTACACTTGAATTCTTCAAATGCACTGACATTTATAAAAAAGAATATTATTCTATTTAATAATAGTAATAAATTCAAATCTATTATGTCGAGTTGATGTTGAACGAACGGCAAAAAATATAAACAAATTTAATATGAAAATATAAATTTTAATCTATAATCAGTTCAAGAGATCTTATAATTTTGTAGTTTGGAATTTTCAAATGTAAGTATAGATTTGATGAACTTTTATATATTTACATTTTTATACTAAATCTGTGTTACTGGAATATAAGGAAACACGTTGATCTGTTGAATTGTCAAAAGCAGACTAAAATGCAGTTCTAATTAAATATGAATATATTATTTTTGTTCCAATTATTGTATACATGTTATTATATTACTTTTATTCCGGTTATTGTATAATCATCATTATTTTACATTTCACTATACATTACTTATAAATATTGCAACCATCAACTTTATAATTAAATTCATGATTATTATCAAAATTTTTATCCATTTTGGTAAATCAAAATTTTGTTTATCAAAATTGCTAAAGATTATTTTAGTATTTTTAACACCTTCTCATAATTTGCCATATAAAATACAATGTGTTGTTGTCCGTGTATATTCGTGCGTTTTCTATTGAAACAAAACCTACAGATCTAATGAAAATTGGAGGACAAGTTCTAGGCGTAAGAGAGAATGTATTATATTCACCTATCCAATGTCATTATGGTGTGGTAAAATGTATTCAATTTGAACCATAAATATAACATTGTAGTGTCTTTGGAGGTATGAAAAGCCTACGAATAAGAGCTATATTTTAAATTCAGACACTTTTCAAGAACCAATTCATGCAATGGATTTCCACCAAAACTAGTAGAAGGATCCTAGGCGCAAACGTGAGGATCGTTTGATATTATTTTGGAAGAGGTAAAGAGTGGGTGGAGCAAAACCACCAAGAAAATTCATACACTATGATTTTGCTGAAATAAATACAATTTATAGACACAATTTGCACATAACTTGTAGACATAATTGAGAATTGTTTTTGAAACTGGTACCCAGACAGTCCATTATTTACTCGTCAAGCTTCAAGAGCCGAGAACTATTGAACTGTAAAATTTTTTATTAAGATTCAAGACGAAAGAAACCAATTTGTTGAGAATATAAAACGCCTACATAAGAGACTTAAAAAATGTTCCTACGTAAAGCTTTCAATTGAGATACTTTCTTAATGAAAAAATTAAATTTACAAAAAAAACAATTGATACCAGTTCCATGTTCAGATCTTCAAACAGATCTGCATTCTAGAAATTTAGATTGTTCTTTATGTTCTACTAAAATTGTATTTAAAATAAAGTTCTCAATCCACATTTAAAAACATTAATTTAAAAGTCACCAAAAAAACATCAAATCTCATAAAACTCAAAGCAAAGCTGTATTTTAAATAAAATAAAATACTGAACTAAACAACAAAAACAAGTAAATAAAACTCCATTAATTTGATAAATAAGGAATTCTTTTATGCGTCAATACAAAGAATTTCCATCAAAAGTATTCAAATTTTATCCACTTAATAATTAGAAGTTTTATAAGCACGGGTAAATGAATTGTTCCTCCCCCCTCCCCCTACACACTCTAGGGCGGAGTTGTCTAGTCGCACCGATAGTGAACGCCTACACCTAACTACAACCACTTTTACCTATACCCCCCTACTCCTAAAGAAAGAATCCCCCCAATCAATGCACTTTAAAAATTTATAAATTTTTAATTTCCAATGAATAAAAGCTTAAAAGGTGTGTGAAAAAATGCAAACAATATATTTTGAGCCCAAGTAGGAAAGTGAACACTTTTCATGTCAAATATTTTAAGTATTATGTAATTGCTAAATGTTTGTGAGGAACCTTTAAGAGTTTTCAACATTTTCCTTTATTTTGAAAATAAAATAGGACTTTTATACTTTAATACCGTTCTACCAATAAAACTCAAGGTTCATCAAAAGTAAATCAAAATAAAAGTTATTCAGTTAACTAAACTTTAAAAAAAAAATCAACCTGACAATTCAATAAAGATAATTACATATAAATATATTTAAAAATTAACCGAAACATTGTATTCTCTATTTGATAGATGGTTAAATATTTCAAATACTAATTTAGCCATCATTTGCTTATAACAATATAACCTTAGGCAAACATCTAAAAAAAATATATATATTTGGCATTATATAATCTATAATTTCAAAATGAAAAATTAGATATCAATATTTATAGAAATGAAAATTTCATTGTACGCATTTTTTCCGTGAGATTAACTAATTAGTGTAAACAGTTCGTAATCTACCAATGAAATAGTGAAGGTTTACATTAATACTCTATACAAGGACCTTATAGCAATAACCTGTAAAAGGTTAAAGGTTATCAAAATTGTTACATTATTTATTTTTATAATCTAATATTTTATAACATAATATAATATATTAATATATATTATGATTTAATATAGTATTATGCTGCTTTATGTATAAAACCTGCATAAGAAATGTATTGAATTTGTGATAAATTTCAAAAGTTATACACTTGGTATTTAATGAGAAATCTATTTGGTGATATTTGTCCCAAAATGGGGCTACAAGTGAACAATTTATTACAACATTAGTTATATTTTGTTTTATTATTTAGTCATAATATATGAAAATATAATACTTAGGAGTATTGGTTTTTGTTGGTCAATTTGTTTAATTATTGTTAGTTATATAAATTTGAATAAGAAATGTTGACAATGTCGAAAATGTTCCAGTAGAACCTTAAAAGTCATGTGAAAGCTTTCAGAAAATCTTGAATCGACCCTCTTCTGCCTCAACAATTATTCGCATAAGAACTAAAGTACATTAAAATAAGTATTGATAATCACTCTTATTAAAGGTTTGTTTTTATGTTTACAAGTTTATGATTGAGTAATTATAATGGTTTTATTCTAATAGCAAAGTGAACTCAATACAAATGTGAACGTAGCTTGGTTTACTTTTATAATGTCGTCTAAAATTTGTCATCGCCTTTTTGGAAAACAAAAAAGTTAAAGACCAAGACAATATGACACTTCATCTAGACAAAATGTTTTTCGTCTGTTGAGCAATGCAATGCACTAAAAAACTATGAAGAAAAAATAATAAATACTGCATATTTAGCATTTTTATGAACATAACTTAGCAGTAAATATTATATTTATACATAAAGTGATCTTAGAATAATATTACAGAAATATAAAACAAATAAAAATCAATTAAAAAAAAGTAATTTTCTGGTAATTACAACTTAACTTCTATAAAAAAAAATTCAGTTTATTAACCATAAAAATATTAGCTACAACTATTGAAAGCATTTAGTAGATGCTTTCAAAACAAGATAGAAAAATTCGAAAACATGATATATAAGTTAAGAGAAAAATAAACAAAGTGGATTGGTAATATTTATGTTTTAATGGACAGCATAAAAATATTAAAATGTTGTAATTGCAAATCTAACCATAAAGGGAAAAGATAAAAACATTCCATCTGATGAATAGATTCTTATAAAGACATTCACTTTTGCAGTCCACTAATTAGAAACAATTTAAATAATCACAACTTGCTATAAATTAGCAAAAGACTAAATATGTAGAATATTTGTATTTTTAAGTTTTAATAATGAAAATGTAGTTAAACCTACCTACAACACATAAAAATAGAAACATTAGTTGATTAATACAAAAACAAACTAATCTCTATACTTAAACCAAGTTAGGATTTAGCAAACAATTTTCTTCAAATGAAGATAAAAAATGTATTTTAATTAATTAATAATCATAATTATTCAATTACACAGGTTGCTTTTTCTTTAATTAAATATCATATAAAACTACTCTAATGACACATTCCATATATGCAACTTCTGACATCATTCTAAGAAATTGATACAAAAAAAACGATAAATAATTTGTTTTACCTACAATTGCTCGCCCACATTACATTATGGAGTAATGCATTAAACAATGGCTCCAGTATTATTATTATTGGTATTATTATGCAGTTATTCCGCAGCATTAACATACAAATGAGAATTAATCTATTTTGATAGAACGAGTTTTTGGTCATACAAGAACTACTTCTTAATAATACTTTCTGGCAGTCTATCAGTTCTTATCAACAAACCTCCCATAATTCGAAGAGGTGATCTTTTATTACAATTCCATCAAAATATTTTCATTAAAAAAATGTTAATACAATCTCAATGCAATTTAGTTTTATAACCAGACCTAACTGTGTTAGAAGTTATGATGATTGTATTAGAATAGATAACGGTAGTTAACATTTTCATAAAAGTATTCGATTACGGATAACATTTTTACTGCTGGTAAATACAAGTTTTTTGCAATGTTAACTAAAGAATTATTAAAATAATAATAAAAAAATTTATAATTTATAATTTTTTATAAAGCATAATTTGAAATTTGCAATTTATATACATTATACCTCAAAAAAGTAAAACTTCAACATAACTTTTCTTAAATTGTGAAGCTAATTAATATTAATTTTATAACATTTACGAGCAAAAAACTCATATCTATAATACTAAAAAATAAAGTTAAATATGTTCTTTAAATACAGAAATTAATAACACAATTCTTACTAGGTATAGAAGATATAAGGAAAATATATTCAAGCTTGGTAATCAAACACAACCAATGTTGGATAACTTAGATTTTACATTGTTAAAGACAACACATTTCCTTCAACCCGCTCTATCTTTTGTGACAAAAGTTGATTGAAGTTAAATTGGATCGTTGATATAGTTTATTTAAGCCCAACACGCCTTTGATCAAATCTATTTTAATACGAAAGTAACAAAAAAATCGCAACCGTCTCATAATTAAGTAATAATAAATTAATAAATTGTCCTTCTCTTAATAAACGTTTTCTTGTTCCCACAAAATTGGAACATTTTTTATTTCATCTTGAAAAATAATTGTCAGTTATCATTAAATGAAAGGATGGGTCTATTAAAGGTTTTTAAATTGAAGAAAATTTACATCAATGACATGTTTTGTGGTCTTTAAAAGAAGGTTTGATACTTTGAAATATTTTCAAGATTTTATGATGACAATAAAATTTAATTCTGCAATATATTAATTGATTGAAGATCGTCCAGTGCTATGAATGAACACTTAGACGAGACAAATGTTCCCAAACACCTCAACTAGGTTCAAGGTTCAGTAAATTGACAACAATTTAGAGAAGCTCGAAACATTCCGCATTTATCATTAAACATAATAATACTATTAATATTAATTTATGTGTGTGATACTGCCTCATGTGGATACTTATTTAATGTTAATTAAGCACATTAGCTGTACAGCATAGTACTATAAAAAATATGCATAATTAAAAATATATACATAAAATATTATTTCAAATATTTAATGGTTAGATTTGACTCTTCAGTGAACCCAATGTAATGGTTTTGATCCGTTGCTTTCCACACAAAGTAGACATTAATTCAAAATTTAACTTTGTTTGAAATGAGTTGCTATTTTAAACTTTTGCCTTTGTTTTTATTTCTTCATAGATATGAACAAATGAAAAAATAATTAGTTTATCAGCATCAAGAACATTTCATACTAATAATATTGGGAATAAATTAGGAGCAAATGTGTTTCTCTTATCAATAAATTAAACAACCCTATCTAATGCGAAATGAAAAATGTATACTCTATACAAGAAGTAATGAAAAAATGAAGTCAAACTATACAAGAAGATCATTTTAATCCATTTTCTATGGTGAAAGTTGATATAAAACGCATAACTATGATAAATATAAAAACCTGAAATTTCATGAAATATTTTGATATTTATGTGCAATTAGTTGTTTCTGTTCAATTGTATATAAATATTTTCCGTAGGTGCTTGTAATAATAAATATAAGCTAAATACTAATTCTAATTAAGTTCCAATCAAGAAAAATATCAATTAGTAATAAAAAATAATCCGAAAATCAAAATATTCATAAAAGTGGATTTTTATATATTCATTAAATAATATTTTGTGAAACATTCAAATTAACTAAAAACAAGGGCGAGTAAATGCTACGCATGACACGTTGTCTTTTTAAAAAAAAAAGTTTATATTTTCATTTAAGCAAACTATTTACTAAATTATTTTTTGAAAAGTGACAAAATCAAATTTAAACATCAACAACAATAGAGGTCAGTTAAAGAAGCTGGTACTTCGGACACCACTTAATAATAGTGTCATAACTAATTACCTGAAAAAACTTTTTAGTATTTACCGTCAAAGCAAAACTTGACGAATATTTGCATTAATTAATAAATGGACTAAAATGTTAATTTAATGAAACAAGTTACTTATGGGCTACTAATGAGTATGAGATAAGGTCATATCTTCAACAAAAACCTACACTTATCTAATGTATTGTTAACGTGGTCATGTACATACAAAAATGGGGACGTGTAGAAAAGCAACGGAAGGAAGTTAGTTTGATAAAAACATTAATTACAAATGTAAATTATCTGCCATTATTGGACCACTTGTATTAAATTGTAGCAAGGGGATAACAACAATGAAAAACCTCCCAGTGCTCGAGGTGGTTACTGTGCTATTTGAACGTTTAGCCTTAGTATACTGAGCACTACTGTGAATGGTAGACAGATGTAAAAAGATGTGGAAAAAATTTTAATATATAAGAAATGAGCGCACGCACAAAATTGCATCATGAGAACACTGGGGCATTAAGAAAACGTGATAGATTAGTCATGGCAAATATATAGAAGACTGGTGAATAAAATGAGCTTATAAGTTGATATATATTTAAAGATTGAATATAGATAATCATGAGCAACACTAGAATGAATAGCCATGGGATCAGTTTACTAGATACTACAGCAAAATAAATAAATTATTTAATCCAACAATTACAAACAATACAAACATACCAGAAAATTGGCCAACTGCCATCTTCATGTTTTTAAGTTTGCTGCTAAAATTTAATCTTGCCTAACCTCCCCATTCTTATCAACTTCACACATTTATGCCCTCTAAATCATACTTTAATGTTACGTGCATATGAAGTAAAATTTTTAAAATTCAACTTTTTTTTAGCTGAAAATATTCATAAAAATTTAGCAATTACAAATTTAACTCAACTTTAAATTGACTCCTTGCCTTTTTTTGTCCATCATAAATGTTTAAATTTATATTATTAGCTATATCAATTATATATTATTACTATTACTATTACTATTACTATTACTATTACTATTGTTAAGCGTTGTATGATAACGTTTTATACATTTTCTAACTTAATACTAACTTAAACAATATTTATAAATTAAATAGAATAACAAAGAATATAATTACCTGTCCGAAATAAACAACAATGTTCATAAAACTGGAGAAGTAAATTAACTTTTACGACTAAAAGATTATAGCCTTGAACGAAAGATGAAATTAACTTGTCCGATAGTTAACCAAAATTGAGCCAAGGCAGTAAACAAAGAAAATATGAAGCTTTAAAGCAATTATTTGCCTTCATTACCAACGCAAAGATGTTATCGGTTCGGATTTACAAAAAAAGAGTAAAGCATTAATGCAATTTAGATCAAATGGGGAAGATTTTAAAGATTTATCTTTGCTTTGTTAACTTACCTAACATTTGTTTGTGTTTTATAATTATAATTTAATTATAATAATCATGATAATGATCATATTTTTTAGGTTTAGTCCTAAAAATATTATTAAATTTAAATCGTATAATTATATAGATGTTATTTAGAAAAAGTGACGAGGATTTTTTTTTCATATTTTTAAAGTTGCTTATACAGATCATATATAAGTAATATAACCTAATTCAAAATTCGAATTAATTCTTCTGTAAATTACTTTTGCAATAACAATTGTTCTAACATTTTAAGACATTGTGTAGAAGAACACATTCAGGTTTAGGTAAATATACTATTGTGCTGCATTTACTCATACAATTCTTCATAACACATTTTTTGAACTTACAAATTGTATAACATTACAAAATGCGTCATTTATATTTAACTTTTTAGATGTTAAAATTTTTAGATGAGATGCAGAAACATTGTTTTCAGTAGCTATAACACAAGGTTCAGAAAATAATAAACTAATCACAATATTTTTACACTTTAGTTATGAAAGTTTAAAAACAATAGAAGTACGTTTATAATATGTTCATGTCTTTATATGAATGGAATTAAAATTAATGTCATATCGTATTTTATCTATTCAAGATTGATTATATAAACGGGCCAATGCACGGCGCTGCATCCTGGGGGTATTCAGCATCTTCAAACCACACCTTAATAAGTTCTAACTAAATAACATAAAATTGGTTAAAAATAGTGCTAATTAAAGCCGATAGAACTGTCGGACAGGTTTTAAAAACTACTAAATCTAGTATGGGGACGTCTTCTTTTAAAATCCTCCTCAGAGGAAGCCCGGCTAAGCCCAGACAGCTCTCTGACCGGAGTAGGCTACGCAGGCAGTCAAAGTATGCTGAACGGTCAGCACACAATTGCAAAGTCGGGCAGACTGGTGGAGCATGATCAGCTCCCAAACATAGGAGAAAGTCCTGGATCAGCCGTGTGTGCCCTACTCTTAGTCTTACAAGAAATGCATTGACAAGTCTTGCGAGGCGGTCACATGTAGGCCGGTGGGATATGTTGGGGCGGATCGACCTAACTTTGGTGTTGGTGTTGAGACTAGACCAGCGTTTATCTATTCAAGAAAGACAACCTGCAATATTTCATTTTTTTTATTTGTATCAGATGGTTTTTTAATTTGAATGATCTTCAAGATTGAAGTTGAATATTTTATGGAAGTGAATTTAAATAAATTCATGAGATATGATGGCCCAGTGGATACGAAGATAGTCTGAAGATTAATGCTGCGCAAACAAACCTCATTTGCATTTGACTCCACCTCAAACTATTCATTAGAAATTTGAATGTGGCTGTATTCCCTTCAGATCTAGTATGCTAAGCTTACCCAGGCTTAAAAAGAGCCCCATATGCCGGCGGCACATCACTTGATGTGGGTGAAAGTAAGAAGGTCATTTATTTAAAAAATTGGGCGCCATAAAAAAAACGAAAATTGTTTTATCTATTTTTAATATTAATGAATAGTTAAGCAACGTTCAGAATTGTTCAATTTGCCAAAATTTAAGTTTAACTACGCTATTAGTTACAAATTAGACGTGCAATGTGATTAAAATTGAAATGATTAGATAACGAACTGTAGACATGCTTTAGCAAATTCCACATTAAAATTTGTTTTCACATTCAATTTCGTTATTTTTCAAACATTTTATGCGATACAATACCAAGTTTGATAACAACTATGTTAGTTCAATTTTTGGTGAACTGATATTTACATTTTAGTTAATATTAAATAACAATATTAAATGTTAATCGATACAAATAGATTTGATTTTTTAGTCAAGTCTCTAAAATTTCGGCGCTTAACTGAAACTTAAATATGCACAACCGTAGATTTATTCTTCATTTGCAGGGATTATAATTTCTTCGTCGAAGCCCATTGAAGCAGAGTGAATCTGAAGCAGAGTGAATCATTGTTACAAGAACTAAATCATATTTGAATGATAATTAAGACCATCCGTTATTTTATGGGACAAATTTAATCAAAATTAAATCACATTGAAAACCTTAAAAATTATACTGCAACAGTTTTACACAAAAATGATGAATAGAAGAGACGAAATATGTCAGTGTCTCCATCTACTATCGACTGGTTTTCATCAAGTATGTTTTCAGACTTTTTCTTAACTGTAATATATGCCACTAAATATTTGTGATATTAATGTGTGTAGTACTAAAAAGAAAGCATATACAATATTGTAAACAAAATTATGAATATGAAAGTTCCAAAATTTAAAAAAAACTCATAGATTACTAATAAGTTCATTCTAGTTAACTTTTTACTTTCAATTATATTTTTATCGAGGAAAGTTTTGTTTATAAAAATATATTAAAAAAACAATCTTATAACTATGGAGTCTATGCTTAAGCTTATAGTGGGTCAACATAGTTAAAGACAATTGCAAATGAGTGAATTTATGAAAAAAGGTGTTTTAAGGGTGATGCACTGCGTCAAAACTATTCACATGTATACCTTCACTATTCATTATTCACTATTCACATGTATACCTTCACTTGAGTAGTATACATATAACTAAATGTATTGTTGCACTGTATACATACTATCAACCAATCCAAATTAATTTATACGACGCCACCGTTAATTAAAACTACTCTGTTGCACTTTACAATAAAAAAAAATACCAAAAACAAAATGGAAAATTTAATGTGAAAAAAAATCAATCTATACTAACAAAATACACAATCCTAATTACACCCATTCCGTCAAGCAGAAATCAAAAAAGGTTCTTAAAAAGATGCACTTTTAAAAACTTTTTAAATTAGCGAGAGAGACTGCACTTTTTTTATTAATTTAATAAGATAGATTCATAGCTTGGGAGCTATATAATTGAAAGCTCTTGCACTCGATTTAGTGTTGATGTTGGGAACTGTCAGCGATTTTGATTTTGAGATTAATGTTTTGAATTGGTTAGTAATACTCGATTCGATCTCCAAGAGCATCAGGCTTCAGGCAATTTAAATACTTAAACATTAGAGAGAGGACCTTCTATTTAATTGTTGTGGTTGTTCAACAAATCATTTTCAAGAAAAGAGAACAATGTTGCGTCATAACTTTGTTCATTTACCGACCTGTATTCTGTTTTTGTTTGTAACAAGTGTACCCCCCCCCCCCTTATAAAAATTATATCACTTGATTCACATTTTGTGATTGTGTATTATGGTTCTGCACAAAATACTTCAACAAATATTTGAGAATCTGTATATTTGTAACCATTACTATAACTGAGAAGCAGGGCCGATCAGATGATAGAAATGTGTTTTAGTTATAATTATTATTACGATAAAATTAAAATAAAAACTATTCTTAAATATTTGACCAATGTCTGTTTCAGAAAGTTGTGAATGCCCAAAATTCTTTATTTAACTTTAAGCAACTATTCAACCATAAAACATGTCGCAGTTATGTTGGATCATCGATACAAACATGAAAAAAGTGTTCAGAAAAAAAACTCAATTGAAGGAAAATACACAATCGGTTGACTAATACTTTGTAGCATAACGTAGATCACCTAAATAGCGCAGGAATGGTTATAAAATGGTTATAAAATTGAATGTTATAAAATTGCTGAAAGTGCAATTAGAATAGACAAAATACTATGATAGCCTAAAAATGGTTCTTTCAAACTGATAAATTACAGCAAAGAAACTGTTCAACTAACATTATAAACAAATAACATATTTGCCTACATTCAAATTTATGTCCACCCATTTTCATTTGAACGGGACTCGAATTTTTTATGCAATAGTACTTTAAGAATTATTTATCATTCAAAAGTTCAAAAGATTGCAAGGCCAAGTGCGATACTTGGCTTGTATTACACTATGATGTGGAATGGTTGTGTTCCAATGGCATGAAGTGCATCAGTGCCTATGCATTGAATATTTTTTACATTACCGTTAAGATATTCGATTACTTAATGGCTACAGTCAGTCGGGTATAATAGAGTCAGAATTGTATAAGCGGTTTTAATGTGATGCGGAGTAGTCAAATGCCTCAAAATGAAAACTATAAAATATACAACAAATCAAAAAATATATAGTTCATAAAAAAGTTGTAAAGAAGTTGTTCGCATTGCTATAAAGCAACTGTGTACAAAGTTTTAAATGATAAGAAATAAGAAATATAATATTTTTATTTTAAAAAACGGCAAAAGGCTACTTTAGATCCCAATAAAAAAGTACTGAAAGTACTGAACACGAAAATATTAATATTTCACTTATTTTGTGAAATAGTACCTTACTTAACATAACCTAACTACTTTCATGAATGTGAAAGTATACATCCGGCGACGACGACGACGACGGAATAGTAAATCCTGTGTCAAATTAGTTTCACTCGTTTGACAATAAAATTCAACATCAAGATTTATCTGTTCATACTTCATCACTTGCTCAGTACTTAAGGAGGTGTGATCCAGCCGCCTATAAATATTGGTAACATTGAACCAGATCATCCATATGCACATTGGTTTATATGATTTTACACATCAATTGTACACAATTGAATATTCAATGCTTCTACTGAAGCCACCAAAAAGTATTTCTCTATACACATTTTACTCTAATTTAAAAAATACCCTACATCAATTTAAAAAATACCCTACATAGTTCTATTAACAAATCAGCATGACTAGTCAACTAATGAATCACTGAAACGTTCATCGTAACAATCAATATTGGAGAAATTTGAGGAAATTGTATTTAGAAAACTGTATTAGAAGACCATAATGAGCATTTTTTGTTGCATATACATTCTTGTAATTATAGCTTGGCAAAATTGTGAACATTTATTTTGCAAAATGTTTATTTTAGATTATCTTCCATTTTTATATTGGATTCGTCATAGCCGTTAAAAACATTAATAAACTTAGTACATAATTGTATTTTCATAGAATTAATTTTGTTTCATGAAAGGAAATGAGAACTTGGTAATAATAAATCAACAACTTAATATTTTATAAATATTCTCTATTAATATTCACAACATACAAAGACAATAGTGTACAAGGTTTTACGATTTCTTTAGATTATAAAACTAGTGCGCAGTTTTGTATGACACCTAAGTTTGCTACATTCTACTTTTGACAAAAAAATACCCAAATGGTTCTGTATTAGCCATTGCAAAGGCTAGACGACATTCTAGTTTCAAATTGCATTTAATTGTAGTATTTATCTGGCATGGTCTGCTAAATATATTTATCCAACTTGGCATTAAGAAATCTAAATCAATTTAAAATGGGTTTCAATATTATACAAATCATATGTCCCAATCATAAAATTATATAACACCATTTAACATACATTAATACCACACCATAAACATATATTTTTTAAATTTTAGATTTAATGACTAAAACAACGTCTTTGAGTTGGTTAAAAACGGAAAACAACGGTTGTAAAAGAAAAAAAAAACAAAAAATAACATCAGGGCGTAGCTAGAAACCTGCGGCTTACGTCTCGAGGCACTGCAACAAAATATATTTAAACAATATTGTCAAAAATAGTTCGACAAAAAAAGCGCCCGAGGACACAAAAACACGTGGTCAACGAATAAGAAAAAAAATACTAAAACTTGAAATCAACCTGGCAATTGAGACGTTTTATTTAATTCTTTTTGTTGCTGTAAATACAATTTTTACTAGGACTTAAGTTTTAAATTGTTGAATAAAACAATTATGTGAATGTCAATAATAAATTTATTTGTATATTAATTTCAATTTACTTGAATATTACTTTGATTTTACTTGTAAAACACACATATTCATGCAAACCAAAATTAAAGGTTACACGCTGAATCAGACAGATGTTGATGTTATGGGTCAGTTTAAATTACTTTTTATACAATTTAAAAAATATAAAAGAAAACACATCTAAATCTTATAAAAATGTGTATCCAATAAATTGAATAAATGAAATTAAGAGAATTAAACAACAGTAGGATAAAAAAATATTGAATTCATTATTCAAATAAATTTACTAAGGTAAAACAATGTGTAAACGTTCCAATAAAGAGAAAATGTATTTGAAAGATTCCTTAACATTTAAATGTAAAACTAATTTTAACCATAATGACTAAAACCCTTTAAAATTGGCATGGACAAGCACCTTTATTGCATACAACTGATTCGTCCCAAACCACCAAGGGTTAGCATAGCAGGTGTACGAAAACCCGGTAGTGGTGAAGTGAAGGAGATCTGTAACAGGATGGGAACCATTACTTTTTCCGGTCACCTTCTGAAGGCTGTGACAATGTTACTCCTTCAAATTATTTGCTACAAATACCTTCACTCGTTCAAATTGCTTGCAGCGTAATACTATTACTACTACTAGTAATAGTAATGATATATATACATTCAAACATACATAAATACAAATATATATATACACATACATTCAACTAAAAACTTTTATTGGTGGAGATAGATGATATATTTACTCAAAGACAAATCTGTTAATGAACAATTTATTTTGATTGACATTTCTAATATATATTAAAATATTACGAGAATCAATGTTTAAAGTTTATTCATTATTTATTAATTCAACTAATTTAAGGCCTAGTTTAACTAATTTAAAGGCTAGTTACAAAACAATTATTAGTTAAGGCATTTTGTACAAACCATTTGTTATGACGTTTGTTTAACATTTCAACATCAAATGCTAATTTTTTGTTGAAATTCTGAAGTAAATCAACATACCTGTAAAAGGAAAAAATAATTAATTACAGTATGTTTTTTCTTTACTACATATTCATAATTTAGGTTAGGTTTTAAATTATGTGTTTTAATATTATAGGATGGTAAAATTAAGAATCCGATAATCATTCATATTAAGGAATTATTACCAAAATTGAAATGCTTTAAATAAAGTATTTGTTACATTGATAATAATATTCTTTTCAATTTCAAGAAACATTATTAACAATATATTGCTAATTGATGAACTAATTATTTATTTTTTGAGATTGCTAATATGTTAAGGTGTCAAACAAATAAAGTTCAGTGAAACTTAAAAATTATAACATACAATAGTATTTATTAGATAGTTAATTCAAATATGAAAAATTGGCCAACATTTATTGTACACTTCATAACTATTCATTTGAGAAACCAATGATAACTGTAGGTAAACAAACTTTAATGTTTTACTTGAATGTGGAAAAATGGCTATATCCACAAAAATATTCATAAAACCCCTTATCTCAAAAATTATAAGTTTTTTTTTAATGTTACTTGAGAATTATTAATTTAAACCTCATAATTGTTCATTTGAGATATAAATGATAACTATCGGTCAACAAACAAACAAAAAACTTGAGGGTTTTGCTTGAATATGGAAAGAATGGCTTTCTCCACCAAAAAAAATCATAAAAACGCTTACATCTCATTAATTATAAGTTTTTAAAAAAAAATTACTTGGGAGCTTTTTAATGTACACCTCAGGACTGTTAATTTAAGATATAAATCATAACTGTAGGTGAACAAACACAAACTAATACTTTACTTGAATATTTTGGATAGAAATACTACGGCTACGCCGACGCCGACGACGAAAACGGAGACAGAGACGGAGACGATGGAATAGTAACGCCTTAGAGTAGATCTTCGCCCACTATATCATATTGCATAATTCTTATATTGATGGAGGTTGGAGGATTGCTACTTTTGTTCATTTATTGAATGCAATGCAGATCTGTTTATAACTTCATCAACATTTGCAAAATCTTACAACTATCAGAGAAAACAATAAATACAAGATTGAAAAAACAACCAATTATCAGCTTGGCACAGGTCCAAAACACGCGCCACTGCCTTGATTGCTGGTTGTAGTTATTGGTTAATTTACAACACACAATTAAGTGCATTATTATGGTTGTTAAAAGAAAATAACGAGCAGACAATAAATCAATTGATGTATCATTATGTTAACTTTGTTAGGTTCTGTAAAATAATATAATTTATAGTGTTTCCACAATTCAAATATGTATTATTTTTAATTAATAGTTTCAAATCTACTTCTTAAAAAAGAGGTTTCACTTTCAACTTTTTTATATTTAATGAACCCATCAAAAGGTTGTTTTCAAGAAAAACTTGATTGACGTCATGGTTGTAAAAACAGTCTTACATCAATTAGTTTGAATGCAAAATAATTTTATAACAACTTCTAAATAACAAACACTTGCAACCTATTTCTCAAAGTAGAGTTTATATCACTCTAGTTCGGATCACGCGATTTAATAATAAAACTGAAGTCAGCTTAATAAAACTGTGTGTGTAGAGCAATTATTCCAACATGAAAAAACTAACGAAAGGTCAATAAACTGCCCGTTTTATTTTAATTTATCAAAGTTATTTAGCAACCTTTTCCTTTGAATGAACAAACTCTTTTTGATAGTACGATTTGCTTAGTTAGTATATCGTACTTCAGAATCAAAGTCTTCTTAAGTTAAGAACATAAAAACATGATTACTTGAAATAGAATTACATAAATTAAATTTGTAGAGAAGTACATGCAACACGGTTACAACTTCGAATAAAGAAGAAACAAACAATCTTTGATAATAACAATAACTGCACAATCAACATAGACACCACGCAGGAACAAACCACCAACCAAACAATAAAACAGCACAAGAAAAACATATACACACAAATAGTCACAAATTACACAAACAGCACCCAACGAAACAAAGTAATAAACAGGAAAGCACCCGACACTAACATCACTGAACAATCCCTCCCACACAACATGCGCAGAACACTGTACAAATTCAACGATTCTATAAGCCTAAAGGTTGTATAAACCTAAAGATTATAAATGTCTAAAGATTGTATAAGCATAAGCAGTGTACAAACCTCAATATTGTATACACCTAAAGAGTATATAAACTTAAGTATTGAAAACATTTAAAAATTGTATAAACCCAACGATTCTATAAACCTAAAGGTTGTATAAGCCTAAAGATTGTATAGATCTTAAGATTGTATAACCTTAAATATTGTATAAACCTAAAGGCTAAATAAGTCTGAAGATTGTATAAACCTAAAGATTAAATAAGCCTGAAGATTGTATAAACCTAAGGATTGTATAAGGTTGTATAAACATGCAGCGAGTTTGTAAGCCTAACGATTGTATAAATCTATAGGTTCCATAAACCTAAAGATTGTATAAGGTTGTATAAACCTAACAAGTGTATACACCTAACTATTATATAAACCTAACTATTGTATAAATAGAAAGGTTGTATGAACCTTAAGATTGTATATAGCCTAAATATTGTATAAGTTGTATAAACTTAACCAGTGTACTCGTATAAACCTAAAGATTGTATAAACCTAAAGAGTGTATAAACCTAAATATTGTATAAACCTAAAGAGTGTATAAACTTTAATATTGTATATAGCCTAAGGATTGTATAAGATTGTATAAACCTAACAAGTGTATAAACCTGAAGAGTGTATAAACCTAAATATTGTATATAGCCTAAAGATTGTATAAGATTGTATAAACCTAACTAGTGTATAAACCTAAATACTATACAAACTTAACGACTGTATAAACCTAAAGATTATATAAACCTAACGGTTGTATAAGCCTAAAGTTTTTCAATGTAATATACGGAATACACGCGAATGGGTATTTATAAACATTGAATCAAATCTTTTGCCAACTTTCAAAAGAATTGTATTCAAGTTGATTAAATATTAACAATTGCTAAATGAGAAAGCAACTTTCTAAAACATTTTTAATGTTTGTAATAGGCACGCAATGGCTGGCGGAAGAAGGCGGTGGAGAAAAGTATTTTAATATTAAGTTTTTGTTAAATTAAATTTATGTTCTTTTCATAGATTTAGTAATTGTTCTTGTGTTTTGGTTGTAGTTGATTATACTTTATCCGATGACGTCACATGTTAAGCTCCGCCTCTTTAGATGACGTCGGATATAAGCTCCGCCTCTTTAGAAGACGTCG
This sequence comes from Archaeomysis grebnitzkii, assembly GCA_031471125.1. Taxonomy (NCBI): domain Eukaryota; kingdom Metazoa; phylum Arthropoda; class Malacostraca; order Mysida; family Mysidae; genus Archaeomysis; species Archaeomysis grebnitzkii. The sequence continues at coordinate 1,933 of JARUHE010316047.1, read as the reverse complement.
GATGTAAGCTCCGCCTCTTTAGATGACGTCAGGTGTAGCTCCGCCTTGTCAAGACAGTGCCATACTTAAATCCTGTTTCTTTTAGATAACGTCAGTGTATTGTGTACATTGAATATAACGTATATGATTTAATAGCAATACGAATTATGATGAGAGTAACGAAAGCATTATTAACAATAATAACAATTTTCAAGTAAATTATACTAATTTTAACAACAAAAACAGTAAGAATACTAATGATTATAATGATAATAATTTATCAATTGTAACAACACTAATAATATTAATAATAATAATAATAATAATAATAATAATAATATTATTATTAATAATAATAATAATAATAATAATAATAATAATAATAATAATAATAATAAATAATAAATTTTAAATTAAATGTTTTGATGAAGAACTTGGAATAGTTCATTTGTATTTTCTAATGTTACAAAGTAAAAAAATAAGTTTATGTTAAAAAGTTAAATGTAATATTATTATTATTATATATTTTTACATAATTATAAATTATTGACAACATAAAACATACAGCATAAGTAAAATAAATACAACAAATGAAGTAAAGCATAAATTAAAATCAATAAAATCGTTAAATAAAAGAAATAAAACAAAAAAATAAATAAAGTAAAATATAAAATAAATAAAAAATAAACAAAATAAATAATGTAAAACATAAAATAAATAGAAAACAAATAAAATAAATAAAGTAAAACATAAAAAAAATAAAAATAAAATAAACAAAAAATAAATAAAATAAATAAAATAAATAAAGTAAAACATAAAAAACAAATAAAATAAACAAAATAAATAATGTAAAACATAAAATAAATAGAAAACAAATAAAATAAATAAAGTAAAACATAAAAAGAATAAAAATAAAATAAACATAAAAAATAAATAAAGTAAAACATAAAAAACAAATAAAATAAATAAAATAAAACAAAACAAAAAATAAATAAAAAAGTTAAATAAAATCAATAAAAATATTAATTTCTTCACCCCCACAAAAGTTGAAATGAGCTTCCCTACAGCGACTATGATTACCTATTCGAGCCAAGATCATGACAATGTGTTAATCTGTTTGTCGTGGGGTGGCACCCTAATTATCTTGGGTTCAGGCAACGAACTAGGATGGGTTGAACCCTAATTGTCTTGGGTTCAGGCAACGACCTGGATGAACGGCACCCCTGTGTTGGGTTCAGGCAACGTGCTGGATGAGTGGCAACCCTGTGTTGGGTTCAGGCAACGACCTGGATGAGTGGCAACCCTGTGTTGGGTTCAGGCAACGACCTGTATGAGTGGCACCCCTGTGTTTGGTTCAGGCAACGTGCTGGACGGGTTGAACCCTTGTATTGGGTTGAGGCACCAAGCTAGGATGGGTGGCACAATAATTGTATTGGGTTGAGGCAACGAACAGGATGGGTTGAACCCTAATTGTGTTGGGTTGAGGCAACGAGCTACGATGTCAAGGATGATTGAGGTCAGGTGAGTATTCACACAATTAATTAAATGGAACCTCAACAAATAATTCTGCCATACAAAGATCATTTATTTTTCTGCGTCCTATATTTTTTGTTTTTAATTATGACTTTATTTTTGTTTTTAATTATGACTTTATTTTTATTTTTATTATGACTTAACATATTTTTTCTGTTTTTTTTTTTGTTAAATCTTATAGAATAAATTTCGGTTAAATGTATTTAATAATCAATTATTTCATTGACTTTTTGCCAATTTTGTATTTCACTATTTTTTTTTCTATGATCTGTTTTTATTTATTGAATATTATTTTAGTGTTTTATTATTTTATAATTTTATTATTTTATTATTTTATTATTTTGTTATTTTATTATTTTATTATTTTATTATTTTATTATTTTATTATTTTATTATTTTATTATTTTATTATTTTATTATT
>JARUHE010316036.1:701-11732 GCA_031471125.1 Archaeomysis grebnitzkii | reverse complement strand
AAAAGATAAATTAATTAAATTTAGATCATATTATATTAGCAAATGGACGTATGTAGCATATACATCTATTTTTAAATTAATTTGTTTGTTAAATCAGCATAATAAAGACAATATACTGAAGTGTACACTTGATGTACACCTGAGTAGGCCAAATGTACCCGAAGCCACTTTTCCACTATGAAAGTAAACATGAACGTCGACATGTTGGTATATATATATATATATATATAAATACATACATATACCGTTTATACTAACATTAAACACATATAGGTATCTAATCTGAAAATAAATATATTTGTACAAACACAATACCAAATTTGTGTTAAAATGATTTGTATTTTAAATAAATGATTGTAGAAACATGTCCCAACTAAATCAATATTCAAATTATGAAATTGCCGTAATCAAGAAATACATAAATTAACTGAAATTTGAATTTTTTTTCTATTTTATAGTCCAATGACCTGCCTTTATGACCAATGACCCTGGAGTGCCAAAGGTGGCACCCTGCAGGGCAGAGCACGTGTAAAATATGACACTACTTATGACCAGTCAACTACGACAGCTTTGACAGTTTACATTATGATATAATTTGAAAATCTATAATTATATAATGAAATAGTTTGGACATTTCTTCAGAGAAATATTCTTACTTTTGCCGTTTTAAAGATTAGTCTATAGTAATTTTATTTAAATTTATTGAATACAAAAGGTAGAACGAAAAAATTAACTGTAAGATATGTTTGTTTTAGAGAAAAATTGAAGCAGTTCTGAATTAACTTTGTAAGAAGGATATTAAAAATATACATTGTAATGCACGTCGTAAAAAAGATCTTTGTGGTTTAAGTGAATCGATATCGTCAACTATAAAACTAGGAAACCTACCAGAATATCAATGTAGAAAAATATGTTTAGTTCTTGTTTTTAACATTTTCTTTTAGTTTGAACAATTTTTTGACCATTAATTCAAAGTATGTTGATTAAAAAGCAGTTAATTCAATAAAACAATTTATAACATAATGTTGCGTTACCTTTAATGCATTAGTGTGAGACAACTTTATTAAACTAATGATGTCCACCAATGTATAAGATAATAAACGAATTTGTGAACGACCAACAGATTAAATGACCTCGTGTCACTGCAGAGGTCTTAGAAGAAACCCGAAACCCAAGATTGTTTGGAGGCTTTTCCAAATACACTTTTGGCTAATTTGACCACTTGAGGTGTGCACACAATAGTGCTAATTTAGGGGTGCTGAACACTCGACGTATTGGTCTGTACATAATGCATTGTTTTTGTTGTTGCTGTTTTTGTTGTTGTTGCTGTTCTAGTTACAGTTATGGTAATTATCTTTTCGATTTATAAACATGTGTATTTAAACTCTGGTATTTTATGTATACGTTATTTGGAGGATTGTAATATAATGTCTTTCTTTCTATTTACAATCTCTGTTCACGTGTATACTTACAGTAGTAATAATTTTGATCAATATCTCTCACACAATATCACAAACACTGAAAACACTTGACTATGCTTTATGTCTAAGGTGGTCAAAATTGACTATCTTAGACATAACAGTTTGTCAAGTATTTTCAGTGTAGTCATAAGACTCATTCTCTAAGGTCATATATAACATTTTTCAACTGTCGTCTAGACATGAGGTAAAACATGTTTCAAGCCATTAGTTTTATTCAGCTATTTGACTTATTAAGAAAACAACCTTACAAATTAATTAATGGCTCTCTCTTTTCTGTCATAATTTGATTTTGTGCTGCACAAACATTGACACAAAACCAAATTTATACTACATCAATAAAGGAAATTCAAATTATGCTTCAACTTCTGTCATTTATTCATCTCAATCTCGGACGATTACTAGCCCATCAACATTCTTCTGGAGTAGACTATAGATTAAAGATGTATAGATGCACCACTCAATGTTATAAGCTTTGACTCAAATAAACAGTCTAATTTAAACCGTCTGTTTTTTAAGCCTATATATAAATCAATAAAACGACAATACTTTATAATTAATAATATTCATTTTTTTAATCTAACGTTTATACGTTAATATCTCCAAGTTTTATACCAAAAATAAAATTTAAAATACAAGTATTAAATGCTTTAATCAACGCCGACTCTACTACATCGAAACCCTGATTACACAATACGTTCTCAACCCATCTTCTCTTAATACGGGATTAACTTTCTTGTCGTTCGATCAATGTTAAGATAGTTGATCTATCATCAACAAAGTTGATCAGAGGTGAAGAAAAGTTAGGTCGATAGCACGATTATGGTTGGTGTCTATGCTACCAGTTGTGTTTCCAATATTTTTGTGTAATAGTCAAAAATTCATGACAAGTAAGTATGAGGCATGTAATAGAGTCGGCGTTGATTTCATAAAGGTAAAATTCTTCCCAAGAAGAAAGAACAACACGTTAAAACCACATAAAAAATACATTTAAAACCTCATAGAAGAATACATTTAAAACCACATAAAAAATACATCATATTAAAGTATCTGGCACCACTTTTTGTGGAAGTGTCTGGCAGCTTGAGGTCCAAAACTCTTCATTGGAAATTCTCAAGTCGAACATCTATATGTCTGTTATCTATGAGTAAGCCTTGAGTGACCTTCCATATGTCTGTTATCTATGAGTAAGCCTTGAGTGACCTTACAAGTAGTGAACTATTTTCCTTTTGTAAAGATCGTTATATTTAAAACATTAAGGTATAGTTTAACAATTGATAAGGTAAACAAATTCTGAGATCATTTTAAAATCAATGTTTTTCATGGAGGAAAATATAGCAAAGAATATGATTATTATGCTTTAAAATGGATAAAATATTCTTATAATAGTGATAACGCAGCAATACTTACAATTTAATAGCGGTCTTAGCTGATGTTTTGGCCCTGAGTTTTTAACTGTTTCATCTGAAGTTTTAATAATAATAATAATTACAGCTTTCATATAATGCCGACAGTATTCAATGAATACTCTTGAGCGCTTCACATATTTAGGTCTTATCACTGTTACCCACATCAAGTGTTCTATACCCTAAGGATGTGCAACCACCATATGGCGCCTCCTTGAAGCCAGGATAAGCTTAGCATATGAGATTTTAAGATAATACAGCCACGTTCAAACTCTCAATGAAATAGTTTTAGAGCGGACTCGAACAGCTGCCAATGATATTTGCTTATGCAGTATTAATCTCCACCCGACGTTCGTTGTTTTGGTTTTGTTGTTGTAGTTGAGATTTTTCCTTGCACAGGCCCCAATAACTCTTATCTAGAGTTCAAGAAGTCTACGATTAAAAAAATAAACAGAAGGCGTATTTTAAACATTTAATTATACCTGAAACAAAAAATGTGAAATTTAAATTTTAAGAAAGTAAATTTGAAATTGTTAATTTAACTTTCAATTATAAACAAATATGAAAACGACAAATTATAATTAATTGACAAAGTCAAATATTCGAGAAAAAAATGAGCTCATAGAAATTTAATTAAGACACAAATTAGAAAATAAACAAACTTTTTAATGGACAACTTTTTTTTTCTTTTTCTTATATTCAAGAAAAAATATTATTTAAAATTTGCTTTTAATTCTGATAAGACATTGAAAAAATAACTATAATATCAAAATATTTTTGATTTTTATATTTGATTAAATTTATATAATATACAGTGCTAAGCGCATCAATTTGGTTATTTACCTCAAATTTTGTATTTTAGCCTTTATTTTCGCCATCATGAAATTATAACGTCTCGAACACAACCTTCTTAGTATACACTTCCATATAAAATATTTATAGAGGATTGTTATAATATTAACTTTTTAAACTTATCCAATTTCTGTCAGTTATGTTTTTTTATTATTGATGTATCATATGTTACTTTATATCAGAGTATACATCATCAAGTTCATTCATAATGATAGTTCAAACACTTGAGAAAATATCCCATAATGACGGTGGAGAGGGAGGTATACTATTAAGAAATAATGTTTTTCTTATAATTTTTCTTAGCTTTACACTTTATTTTATAAAAAAAAACATTGCATCTATCACCTAGAAACTATTTCAATAAATATATATTCATAAGTATTGAAACATCATGTTATTATATCAATAGACGTGCCAATAACCCCTCCCCCCCAATTTTTAATTAGAAAGGGCATTTAGTTTATATGAATTAAATTGAAGTTTTAAATATTTATACTATCCTAGATTTTACTGATGAAAAACAATTGAGTAACACAAATGTGATCAAACACATAATAAAATTATAATTTATGAAAAAATGAAGTTCAATTTTTCAAGTTTAAAGTTTATTCTATTACTTAGTGCTAGAAACATTTACATTTAAAACAACATTAAGTCGGTTTATTATGGACAAACAAATGTTTCTAAATTTTACAGCCACTCTTACTTTACTAAAGAATATTTATAATATTAGTTTAAAGTTCGAACCTATAGAAAAATACTGTTTACATTGAACAACTTTGTTAATTGCACAAAAACTGTTTGTTGTAATTAAAATATGTTTACATCATTCTTTTCACCATCCAATATTGTATGATTATACCAAACATCATTATAATCGGAAAATAAATAAATTGTAATAAATAAAAACATGAAACTCAAAATTGATGTGCCTATACATGACTGTACGTACTCAACCTAGAGTTTTTAATGAATTTGTCTATTATTCCAGCATGCTTATATTTATAATTTATTTTTAGTTGAAGGAACATTTTCTTAAGCTTCACCTATTTACTATAAATAACTAGAAAATATTTGATTATATGTATTTGATTCAGGTTTAGTCTGAACTTTAGCGAACAAATGTTGTATATATGTAACACAGATGGATGTTTCTATGAATGTACATTATAAAACAGTGATCAAGATAATTAATTAATGGGTTATGAACAAATACCATCGCTTATTAAAAAAAACTTAATAAAAATACAAATTTATGAATATAAGTTTAATAAAAAGCTAATGATATAACAAGATTAAAAAGTAAAGTATCTACCAAAAAGTTAAGACAATAAAAACATCTACCATCTCTCAGTGTATGTATATATAAAGATATATATATACATACCAACATTTCGGCCTTCATACGTAACTTAATAGTAAAAAAGTGGACCTCAGGTGAATATAGCCTACAATGGTGTACTTCAAGATTACACTTTAGTACCTGGTCTTTTTCTGCTGAATTAACAAATAAATTCATTGAAAGATAGATGTATGGACTACATACGTCCATTTGCTAATTGAATATGATCTATAATTAATTAATTTATATTTTTTTACTTAATTATTTAGCTTTTTCTTCGTACAGGTAAAGCCATTTTCCTTACATGTATATATATATGTATAATTATAAATATATAACTTTTTTAAATTTAAATTCAACTATATGTCTATATAATATTTAAAAATGATATAAATATACAATATATTTATTTTACTACGTCATTCAGTTACAATATCTAATAAAAAGTACATATATGTTCTCGTCAAGTGTCTTATATAATTTACACATGAAGGCCAGGTACACTTGAAAGCCAAAATGCTGATAATTATACATATACACTTTTAGCACGAACGTTGTACATATAGGTAATGCGGTCAATAATGTAAATTGGTTTTAGCAAAATATGTTCTCAGTATGGCATGGTTCGCGTCGCAAACCCATTACCAAAGAGCAATTCAATGTCTTAGCCATCAACTCCCTAAATGAAAGCTTCAGGCGTTAAGAATTTACATTCTTAAACTCAATACCTATATGCACAACGTTCGTGCTAATAGTTCATTAACGGTGAATGTCGCTTCCATGTAAACATAAATAACTGCTTAGAAATTAGTGATTAAAATGTTGACGTATAAATAAAGAGTGATTCAAGTCTACGCCTGAAGCTTTCCTTTTTAGGGAGTGGATGGCTAAGACATTGAATTGCTCTTTGGTAATGGTTTTGCGACGCGAACCATACCATACTGAGAACATATTTTGGTAAAACAAATTTACATTCTTAACCGCAATATATATATATATATATACATATATATCCCAGTCGGAAATTGTCATTGGCGCGCAACTGGATTATGATTGTATACGGGTTTTTACAAGTTTTCAATTGAGGGTTTTCTCAAGTTTATATGGATCTGAAACAACTAGTGTTGCCACTCTAGCTGTTTTTTCAGCTAGATCTAGATGTGTTTTACCTAGTCTAGCTGATAAATTTTATAATTTAGATGTTTTAAAAGTAGTTAGAAACAATGAAAAGTATTTAAAAACAATGAAACACACATGATTGGAGGCTCAATTTCTATGTTTTTAAGTTGTCATTGTGTCATTATGAAATTCTAGATTATTTACTATCACAAAACGTGGCAACCCTGGAAACAACCGCATTTTTTAGGCGTACTTCTCAGTAAAATTGGATTTTCTTGGGGGGAAGGGGATACAATTATACCTAATTTAAAAAGAGAATGTTTCCTGAAAATTTAAAACTAGGAATCTAGACATTTAGCATATGCATGCATGTTATATATACACCATTATTAAACAATATATTAGTTTCAACATCACAAACATGTTACTTATGCAGACATTCAACACATAAACATAATTTGTATTGGCAATGTAAACAAAATACAAATGCTATATCGTTTCATTATATATTAAAGTACTATTCATGTTTTTATGTATACTGTTTAATTAATCACAACCAATTGAAACAATAGTGTTACGTGCACTACTAGCAAACAAACATACATACATGTAGTTAAAATTACTACTTATGTGAACAATTATAAATACACAATAAAATAAACAAAAAAGAACTAAAAAGAGCCTTAAACATAAAACTGTGAAACTGAAATGCAAACATAATTCCTTCAAGAAAATGAATTAATCTTTGTAAGGTTTCCTGTAATAGATCTTTGCCTAATGTGGTCAAATGTTGGCAAATATTTGGTTTCAAATGATCAATATTTTATATTTATGATGCCATTTAAGAAGGAGGTTAATGATAAGATATTAATACATTTTTAATAATTTTTTTATTTTTTATAACAATAATTATTGCTTGAAATAATTGATTAAGAATGTCCCCTTTCTGTTCAATTTATGATAGTTGTTTATAGATTGGTAACAAAACAATAATAATGAAAGTGGTAATAATAGTAATATTAGTAATAATAATAATAATACAAATAATAATAATAATAATAATAATAATAATATTGATAATAATAATAATGATAATAATAATAATAATAATAATAATAATAATAATAATAATAATAATAATAATAATAACAATAATAAAACAAAATAATGTTAGTATTCATGTTTTTCAAACGTCTTGCCTACAACATACAATGTTTTGCTCTGCACAATTTTCACTAAAAGTAATCAAAAAAATGTTTTTTAAATATATTTTTACTTTGCTAATATAAAAATCCATCATTATATAATATGTATGTATCAGATAGGATACACCGAAGTTGTAAAGAGATTTGTCGTTTTTGGGACCCTACTTTTTTGTATATATTCTGAAGGTTGGAATATGGTACTGTGTTTACCGTATTTATGGTACGATACCAAAAATGTTACCATACACAGTTATATTTAGGTTTTATAAAATACATTGTATGGGTCAACAATAGCACAAGTGAGGTAAGCTCTATGTTATTTGAATGTGGCTTACCTCACTTGTGTTATTTTCGATCCATATGGTCATGGAGCTTGTATAACATAGAATGATATAATTTAATATGGTAACTTGGGGTGTTGTTACCATAAATAGGATAAACAAAATAAGGTATGATACCATATCCCAGCCTTGCATAATTCAATATGGTAACTTGTGGTGTTGTCACGGTCGCCATATAAGAAAAAATTGAAAGCAGAGCACTACAGTAAAAAAAATTGGACACATGAAAGCGCAAAAAACGAAACAAGATTCACACCAATCTAATTTAATTTTCTCTTTATTTGAACAAAAAATAAAACAGCTCTAAGCAGTTAAACATCCTTCGTAAGAATGGGACAATTCATGTTTTGTGTCCTTGGGAATTTAGCATATAATCCCCACTGCAGAGTGCATGAAAACTGTAAAATATTGAAACTATAAATTTCAGCTCAAAATAAATTTTTAAATTTTATGAAAGAATTCTCCCATGTTTCGATATAAAGCCTAAACTTTTAAATGAAGTTTAGTAAAAATTAGAGAACAAAATTATCTATATTTAGTTTCAGTTTCCAAATTAAGATTTGAACGTGAGGGTCCAAGTTTAAATTTAAAATAATAAACTTGACTGCAGTTCCAAGACCTTTTTGCAATTGATGCTATTTTGCTCAGGTAAAAATAAGAACGCTGCAACTTCGACCATTTGGCTCAACTTTAATGTAAAATGCATACATGAACCTGTCACCTGTCACAGCTCTCCGGGGGGCAACTTATTCCTTTTAACCAATCATCTGACCACATAATTTTAAATTATACATTTCAAATTATAAATATTAAGAGAAATGAAAATGCCTTAAAATGACGTATGATTTAAATTAATAGTAAATTTTCAAATTTTCAATTTAAATTCTATTTTAATCTTAATTCAATTCAATTTAACTTTATTTAACTTATGTTTAATTTTAGAAATAAATAAACTTCCAGCCTTTTCTTTCCGATGCTAGAGAACGACTCATTTCATATACCAAATGTATGTCCAATTTAGGTTGCTAAACATTAACTAGTATTTTTTCAACAACCAAAAAAGGACTATTTACACATTTAAGTATACTAAAGCATATCAATAAAGAAATCCAAATAAGCAATTCAATGCATAAAAACAAAATCAAATTTATATAAATTACATCAATACAACCATCAAATTTCCTTGTTAGTTTTTCCTCTTCGGCTGAAAACAAATTTAACAAAATCATTGGTATAAAATCATTGGCATAAAATTTTGTACAATGATACCTTACCCCATCCTTGCTTATGTTATCGTATTAAGGATAATTAGGCCCAATAAATCACACAAATGTTGAACCTAACAGAGACGAATAACGAAATATATTTTTAATGAAACAAGAAATATAGAATATTCAAAAAATAAATTATGATATTATATATTTTAAGATTGTTACCTAAAAAGAAATTACAGTTTTTATAACGTAAATACAGGTTCACTTGAAGGACTGTATTGAAGACATGTGTGTCTGTATGACTGTAGCTTTTTTGGAACATGCCCAAATGTTCTCGACCTCACTTTTTCCTGATTTAAATCAACTTTTCTTGATTTAAATCACGTTCACACAATGCTATACGATTTTGATTTAAATCAAGAAAAGTTGATTTAAATCAAGAAAAAGTGCGGGCGAAAACATACTCTTGAGAAAAAGAGTACCATCATTTTAAAAATAAAAGTCCTCTTCCACAAAAAATATAATAAATATTAATAAGTTAATAATCTAATAAAATAATAATAAAATAATAATAATAATTCAAGCAAATCTACTTCATAAATAAAAGTGAAACATGCAAAATTTTTGTTTTTTAATGTTTCAATATTTTATTACAAAACATATTTTAAAAATACATATTTGCTTAATTTTTCAGTTGAATGAGACTCTTATTTATTGGGCGATAGTACCAAGATCGTACAAGATCGTACTCAATCGTATAAACCTCGTAGACTATACGATCCAAAATGTGAATAATTTTATGCATTTTCTGCTCAAACGTTTTTGTTTATTTATCATTAATATTTTCTCGCTTCGTGATACTCGATTGTTTTTCAGCCTTATGAAATATTGGTATTTTAATATAAAGTCCAGCGGCGAAACCATGATTTTTGGCTAAGTGTGTTTTTTGGTATAGCCTATACAATGTTTTATTGTTTTTTCTAGGTGTTTGATGTCTAGTGATAATAAATCCAGAGCGTGCCAAAGTGGCACTCTTGGGGAAAATTTTTATACACATTTAAAAAAAATATTTTTCATCAAAATATGACTTCTTTTAAAAACAATATACATTGGTAATTTCCTCATCAAACATTGGCTTGTTAATAAGTCTAGTACATGGTACGGTATTTACCGTACCTATGGTGCGATACCAAATATATTAATACACAAATTACGTTATACGGTAATTTGTTGATACCATTACCATAATTACGGCATGGTACCATATATCAACCTTGCGTGTTAGATCGTATACAAATTTAATTCAATCCATATTTACATCATCCTTCTAGGGCGAAGCCTAGATGCTCAGTACATAGAGTTTTGCCCTTAAAAACACACAACAATAACAACAACAACAACATCCTTCTTCCTCTCGTTATTATTTGTCAAAATTGAATTAAAATTATTTTCACTTTTCTATTTGAAATATTCAAACTTTATGTTTTCCTATTTTACAGCTCAGTGACCGACCCTAACGTTTAACTTCTCCAAACATGTGTATACTTTAAAGTTTAACCTTTTCTTGTAACACCGGTGATACATAAGTTTAATGATTATTCCATCTGATGTAACACCGTTGATCCAAATCAAGTTAGTTTAGCCTTTCTTTTTAATACATTTATACTGGCAAATATTAGACTTATGTATCGCCGGTGTTGCAAGAAACGGTTAATGTGTTAATCAATTAAAACCAATAAGTAAATTATGTAAAATTGTTGGTCAAGTCATAAAAACAAATGATGACGTCATGCAATCGTCACGTCACTATCCAAGACATTGTAGTTATACTCGGTAACCTGTACATGTATCTGGATAGCAAGTATTGGATTAACATGAATGTATGTTTTATCTTACATATAATTACATAAAATTATTTCATTTCCTAATTCCATTTCAGTTCAACATTCATCAGATATCGCGCACAGTTATTTCATTTATCCGCCATCCGCCATCTTGGTTTGATTGTTACTTCACGTGTGATTGCTGCATGTCTAGCTAGCAGGGTATAGCTGCGGGGGGGGGGGGGGGGGGG
>JARUHE010316025.1:0-11732 GCA_031471125.1 Archaeomysis grebnitzkii | reverse complement strand
AAGGGTTAGATTGGCTTGTTTTATTGGCCTTTGTACAACGTAGCTTTAATTAAGGGTTAGATTGGCTTGTTTTATTGGCCTTTGTACAACGTAGCTTTAATTAAGGGTTAGATTGGCTTGTTTTATTGTATTTTATACAACGTAGCTATCATTATGGGTTAGATTGGCTTGTTGTTTTGGCCTTTGTACAACGTAGCTATGATTAAGGGTTAGATTGGCTCGTTTTAAATATTGATGTATTTATCTATTGATGTTAAAAAAAAATTTTACTCGGATGACATAAATCTATTGGATTTAAAAAAGTTTTTTTATAATAATGAATTAGCAACTTAAATGTTTACTTTAACATACATTGCTATATCATTAGTTTTCATATTGTTGTTAGAATTCAGAAGAATTTGCTTTACATAAAAATTGTGTAAATTTAAAAATAAATAAATGCTAAGATAACTGTTATCTCTAATATAATGGAACCAAAGATAATGCAAGATGGAAATAACTTCTTTGTATCTGCAGCTTTTATGTTTCTTGGTAAATTTATTCTTCTTATCTCTAATAATTCAGGTTTATCATAAAATTCATATAAAGTAAAATGGTTTTCATTTTTTATTTTAGTCCTATATTTTTTAAGTATTTATTTTTCTTCTATAATATATATATTCTTAGTTTTTATTTTAAAAGTTACATTTTCATAATCTTAAGTCTTAAAATAACTGCTATAGGTTAAGAATATTTAGCGGTTTCGACAAACATTAATAAAAATATCATTTTTATGCAAGTAGAGTTATCCATAGAAAACATGATATGCATCTTGTATGAATAAGTCATCGAAAAACGTCCATGTCTAGCATTTTTATTCGGGTATTAGATAAAATTATATTTATGTTCGAACCTTAGCCACACTCGATTCACTTGGACTGTGTAACATAAACAACCTCCGTGCCAATACTTGTGTGTAAAAGTGCATTTTTACTTCGTTTATTAAAAATTATGTCAACAGTTTTTATATATTTTATATTTATTCTGTTACATTTTTAATCTACCCATTTTTCAAATGTAAAACAATTATCTTCTTCTTATATTTACAATTACTTTACAGGCTAATAAAAATTTACATACAAAGACAAGTTTAACTCTTCTAATGGACATGTGCATTATATAATAAAACATAACCTATATCCAAAATTACAATTTTATTAAATATAATATAATATAATAAATAATGTTATAATGTAAATTGTATTGTTTTTCTGAAGTTTTGAAAGTGTTTTATAAATTATAATTTAAAATTCCGAAAAATTAATGACTGTTTTGGAAAGATCTGTAATTTTGCTTTATACTATTATGGTTATAATAATAATAAACAGTTATTAGTATGGTTATAGTCAATGGTGATAATGATGCCAATTGATGGTAAATATGATTTTAGTAATGGTAATTATGATTAAAGTAATGGTAATTACGATTAAAGTAATGGTAATTATGATTAAAGTAATGATAATTATGGTTAAAGTAATGAACAAATTTAATAATGTAATAATGAAAATATTAGAAAACTTTTGTTATTAGAATTTATTTTGAGCAAAGTTATACGAAAGATGAAGATAAATTCTGAAAAGTGTGAAACTGGTAATGATAAAATATTCAAATTGCTTGCTTGGCTTGTCATACAATTTCCAAAGCTCAAAAGCACAGATAAAGAAGCAATAAAATTCAACTTGAATATGATTCATTGTAACAGAATCTCATAAAAAGTTATTCAATACATTTATCTCAAAAGAAGTTCTCTTCAGTATCATATCAATCTTTTTTTCGTGATTTTGTTCCTTCGTTCAAAGAGCATCAATTAATTAAATTTGTTGTTCAATGCATTTTATAAATGTTGAAAATAAAAATAATAATCAAGTGATCTAACAAATAAAATGAAACATTTAAATAAATAAATATTATCATTAACTAAATAACTAAATAGTTCTAATGCAAACTAAACCATTAACTAAATAAGATTAATAACTAAATTCAATTAAACATTCGAACAGAATATTTTTTATTATAATGCATTAGTTAGACAAGTGACCTAACATATGACTACTGACGACGTGGAAGTAACAAGTCATGGATGTAGAAATCGAATGTTTTAGATAATTTAGTGATCAATGTTGAATTGTGTAGGTTTTATTCAATGTTTTTTATTATATTTACAGTATATTAGAATAATTTAAAGTGATATTCATATAATTATTAAACCATAAATTGGTTCGCATAACTTTATTTTTGTAGAACATAATTTTGTTTGTCAAGTTTTATTATTTATTTATTTATTTGTGCAGTTGAAAACATAAAGGAACACAATAATTCACGACTAATAAATGTTTTGTTGACAATGCCAAACATGGGCACAACAAAGTTTGACCTCAGCTGGAGTGTTGGTTCAATTGGGCATAAGTACAGGAAATTCATGCTTAATCATGCCCTGTTGCAGAACAGGCGTGGGCGCATTAGTCAGGGAATTAAAAAATGCTTATACAAAAGAACAAAAGAAATAATTTGAATAAACTTTGATTTCATTTGTTTCTGTTTGTTTGTGTTGTTAATTTATGGCTAAAACAATTATTTCATTGAATCGTTTGATATACATACATACTATGTGTCCTAATTAAAATTTATATTTATTTACCAAAGTAAGATATTGAATTAACAGCCTCTTTGTTCAGTCAGCGATCATTCCAACAAATCTATCAACATCTGTACAACTGTTTTATTTATACTAATTATTCTAAATCAAATTGTGGTTTACAGAAGTTGCATTGAAATTTGAGTTAAATTTAGTAATCTATTTATAGAACTGTTTTTGTTCAATTAAATGTTTTCTAAATGTGTCGTAAAACTACACCTTTAGCTGATCGACAGATAAGGTGTTCGTTGCACCCGCCTTTTTATCTCGACAGATTGAAACCTGGTTTTTAATTACCCAATAAACGTCCTTTTAATTATTCTATTGATTCTACATTCATGTATTGAGATGACGAAAAACGTGTTTTATTGTACTATTAGTGAATAAATGACGTGTACTTTACAAATTATGATTCGTAGAAGTAGATAGCAGATATTTTTTTAAGTTTTTGTAGAACCTGAAGCATTTTTTTATAGACAAAGTTTGTTGTTATCGTCGAATTTAAACCTCGCCAAAATCTTCATGAGCTTGTTAGGCTGGTTAGCTTTTATGTTACTTGGCTCTGCGTTCACCAGCATTAAGAGAGTGCCGTATGTTACCTACATAACTTTGGGTAAAAACTTTAATATTTTTAATTAATAAATTGTGATGTAAAATAATACATAGTAACTGTAAGTAGTATTAATTTATAAAATTATTATAATTATCTTTTGTTAAACATATTTTTGAAATAATGTTTATTAATGTTGCATTTTTTAACATAGATTAATATTTAGCTAAAGCTATATTCGGAATTCGAATTTGTTAATTATGATAATGACAACAGTTAATTAAACGTCATTTCCTTCATCATTTAATAGTTACAAAATTATTCATTGACACTAAAATAATTTAATGACGAAATAATTTGTTTTAATAAATCAATATAAAAGTTGTTGACATATTATGAACACCAATAGCGTTTAAAATGTATTCATCATACAATAACTTATTATTTCAACATAATCATATACTTATATTTTAAATTAGGGCATAGATCAAAGGTGTTTTGATTAGGCTATCAAAAAAATTGATTTAGGGCATAAGTGTAACCTGTTCAAATAAGGCTATCAAAATAGTGCAATCTACTAATTACCAAAGATTGTCTTCATTAAATCTACAATTTGTTTAATGTTGCTCGATATTACATTTTTATTTCACTGAACTATTACAAATTTGTAATAGTTCTTGCTTGGTTTCTTTGTTATTTTTACGTCTTCTATTCTTAATGTATCCGCTCTTCTGATTGGTTAATACTCTATAAAAAGTTCAAATCGTAAAAGTACGAAAGAATGAACAAACTTGAGGAGAAAATCATTTTATTGTTTTTTTTATTAACGTACACTATTTAATTTTTTTCAAATTATTGATTTCACAAATGATTTAAAGTTAAAAGTGTAATTCATAATTAATACGATTTTGCGGACACACAATATGAACAATTACAACAACTGGTATCCTCAGCTGAAAAGGTCTTGTAGTTGAACCCTTTAACGCCTGAAGTATTATAACCCTACGGTCTATAATACAATGAAGTTTGCATTGAAATAAACCCTACAATTGTGACTTGTTTGTCCCTACAGGCGTTAAAGGGTTAAAGAGGAAACTCGGATTGGCTGACGATGTTATTGTGAAAATGTCGTCGAATTAAGTTTAACAAAATGTCTTTTATTAATGATTTCAAAATTCTGAAAGTGAACGAAGATTTGACTAACCCAAATGCTATGAAGGTCGTTTGAAATATATTTAAAAATGCTAGAGTGATGTCATCATTTTCAATGTCATTAGTACCCATGACATGCATAAGTATATGCAGCAAATGTGGAATACTTTTATTCAGCTAATTAATTGTTGTACATTGTACATCAATGAAAATACGTTTTTCTTATTCATATTTTTATTAATTAAATTAATGAAAATATATCTTGTGAAATCATTAATGGAAAAACAAAAAGATGATGTTTATTTAATTTAAAAGACAATTTTATTTATTATAATGTTATGCTATATTGTTAAAGAAATATCAAAAATATTAGTTTTAAGTGTTGTTCCATCGTTTTATTATGTTCAAATCAGCAAAAATAAAAGTGGAATCAAATATTTTTATGAAATAAAGTTTAGAATCGGTTGGAACAAATATTTGAAATGTCCATTTTACTCCAGATGGTTTTTGACATTGGAAATCTCTCCCTTCACTGAACCCAAATTATTTTGTCATAACTTTTCTTTCTTATGAAGTTCTGTTCCTTTTCCTTTTTTTCGAAATATTTAAATTATTTTTGAAAATATTGTTCTCACTATATCAAAGTTTTGAAGGTCTCATAAAACTTGAAAAAATGTAGAAATGAACATAGTTATGAAAAAAAGTATTTAAAGATTTAAAATTGTTTTTTTTCCAGTCAATGTATAATTATTTTTGAAATATTACTCGTTAACTTAATAAAGCTTAACGTTTCAACTTCATTATTAATTGTTTTGCTTTTAAAATGTTTTTTTTTCCTGTTGTGATATGTATTTATTTATTAATTATTCCATAACTACAAAAATAGTTTTTTTTATTTTTTTAACAGGCAATAGTTGAGAATTAAAATAACATTCATGTATGTGTTCTATTTGTATGAAATGTGTTTATATAAAACAATATACAAAAACGTGTGTGCCATAAAAAATATGTTAAACTGAAATGTTTATGTTTTCTGTCCTTTGGAATGTTGTTTTATAAGTTGACCTTAACATCTGATGATTTACTCAAGTCATTGGAATTATTAAAAAGAAAGGCTGTGACTTTACAAGGTTGTCTGTTGGGTATAGGCCATAAATATTATTGTTAAATTCTCATTTTTTATTTTAATGTTTTATATTTTGGAAGTTTAGATAATTTACCAAATTTTTATTTTAATGTTTAAAATTGATGTTGCATATTAAAAAAATATTGAAATTATTGAATAAATATGAACACCTGCGTTCAATATATTACAGATAATTATTGTTGTTTGGTTCAATTTAATCTACTAATTCGCACCCTCCATCAATCAATCCCTTCTATTTTCAGCCTTAGGATATTTTCAATAATTTTATACTTTAAAAAATATTTCTACTCTTTAATCATATTATTTAAGCATATTATTTAATCATATTATTTAATTATATTATTTAATCGCGAAAAAGCGTTTTTAATTAAATTGAAAAGTATATTTTTTAAATAAATGTTTATCCTATTTTGAAAGCTTTAACAATTTTCATACATTAAAAAACTAGTTTGTTCGTAGCATAGTTGTTTGATCAACAATGCCTAAATAAGTGTAATCAATGTCTATTAACAATGCCTAAATAAGTTGGCTTAAACTTATCATTTGTCAAGGTTAATTTGAACCTCAGTTCATGGATGATTAGATATTATATGCAATAAAATGTGTGTCTATCTAGTGGCTAAACATATTTTGAAAATAAGCACAAATAAAATCAATTATGAATTAGAATGAATTAAGTAATGAATGAAAGTTAATTCATATAATAGATTGATGATTGAAGTATAAAGGTTTTTTTTTCAAAATTTGCATTCCGTTTGTTAGTTTGTCATGAACAAAATAATAAATATTGTCTTTGTGCTTAAAATATTGCAGTGTGGTTCACCCTTAATGTTTAAATGTATTTTGTTAAATGTCTTATTTACCCAATAGTTTTTTTTACAATTAAACTAACACTAACGATCATAATAATATTAACAACATTCAAATTATACTATTGTTGTGGATAATAATAACAAATATACACGATGGTAATATAACAAATAATAAGTTCAATAATGCAATCATTCAACACCCAAATGAGATCATGTTTATCAATAAATCAATGCAATGTTGTTGTGAATAATTATTTGTTGCAATAATGGACAAAAGAAATATTGAAATGGACGAACATCTTTGTTTTTTGTGACCATCACTGAAAAGCGTTTTAGTTTCTCGTCACGCCTCTTCCTTCATTAAAAAGTCTTGCTTTTATCCTCAAATTTATAGCATAACATTTTCACTTTTTTCGTAGGTTTCAATAATATTTTTTTCATAGAAAATAAATATTTTCAAAAAATTGGATACATACCATTTGATGCTAATTACAGATTCGTTAAACATGTTAAATTAAAGAATAATTAAAATATTAAATTAAAGATTTATTAAAAATGTTAAATTGAAGACTTGTTTAAAATGGTATATTAGAGACTGATTAAAATATTAAATTAAAGATTCATTAAAAATGGTAAACCAAATTTTAAATTGAAGCTTTATTAAAAATAAAATTAAAGATTCATTAAAATTATCAAGTTAAAGGTTCATTAAAAATATTAAATTACATTAACGATTCATTAAAGATATTATATTAAAGAATCATTGAAATATTAAATTAAAGATTCCTTAAAATACTAAACTAAAGGTTCATTGAAAATATTAAACTAAAGGTTCATTGAAGATTCGTTAAAAACGTTGAATTAAAGACTTATTAAAAATGTTAAATTTAAGACTTATTAAAATTGTTAAATTGAAGTTATTAAAAATGTTAAATTAAAAATTAGTTAAAAATGTTGAATTAAAGATTTGTTAAAAATATTAAATTAAAGACTGGTTGACAACTGTGGGTGTGGTGACTCATTTCCGTGATAGTAAATTGTTCATACTGAACCACATAGCAAAGGAATGAACAACATACTCCAATGTTACGATGTTACATGCAATGCTCCTATATGGTTGACACTCGTCACATCATTTCTCTTTCGCAACAACCGAACGACTCGAAGATAAATGATTGGGATATAAATATTATTTTTCACTCTTTCGTCAGTTTGAAACTATTTTGCCGGTAATTGTCGTTGAAAATGTCATTTGTAATTATTATTATATTTTAATTTTGTTAATGACTTTCGTGAATAATTAACATTTGAATTATGACTTATTTTAATTGTCTTGAATTTTTCCCTTTTTATTTTTCGTATAATTAATGTTCTTCCGTTTAATTGATTATTTTTAAAACTATTTTACTGTTATCATTCAAAATTGTTTTACATTTTGAATGTATGTTTGGTATAACCATAGATCAAAGACGTATAGATGTTCCACTCAAGATTTTTTAATGAAGAAATTTAAAACTCGAGTTGCCAGAAACGTCCAGCAAAAATGGTGCAAGTTACTTTAATATAATGTATTTGTCTACGCGAATTCCAATGTAATATTTTCTTTTTGGGAATTTTTTTCCTTCATTAAATCATTTAATACTTATATTTTGAATGTTATTTTTTGTATAAAACTTATATATAATCACGTATAAATTTTTGATTTACAATACTGAATATGTTTCATTACAAAATATTGTCTTGTTATTGTTTCATAGGCTTACCAAACAGACGATTTCCATTGGCTTCTACGGGAAACATCTTGAAAGACTGCTTATTCGGGTCCAAACTTATAACATTGAGTGGTGCATATATTATTACCTTCCGTACATTTCATGATTACATAAATGTTGTAACGCATCTCTTTGTTCTTCAGTATATTCGTAAATATCATAATTGCAGTTTTAGATAATGCATATTTCTTTTCTAAATTAATACTTTATATATGCCATAGACTGTTTAAGCAATATTTGTAAACATAATTTATGAAATTGTATTCCATTTTTCAATTTTTACTGCATATAAAAATTAAAGTCTTAATTTATATTTTGTAAGATTTTTGAGTGTTTTTTAATTGACACATACATTTTATAAAAGGAAGAACGATGTTTTATTTACAGTCAGTAAATATTATTTATTCAAGTTATTTAATTAGCAAATAATTATTTTTATTTATTTAAATTGCAAACAAAATATTATGAATAAATTACCTGTTAAGTTTATTTATTTCTCGCAATCTCTGCAATTAATTATCACTGCATACGAATCGACTTTTATTTATTTGCTTCATTAAAGTTCAATGGTGAAGGTGACGCACAACATCGTTCTACAACCTGAAATAAACGACGAATATTTACCTGTTTTGTGCACAGTAAATTGTATGCCTTATTGGCTTTTGTATAATGTTATTGCAAAATAACTAATTTTAAGGTTTAATAACTGTTTTTTGATGTGCAGTCTGTTTAAAGATGCATTGCACGTTCACTGTTTGAAATAGCAACAGCATCTGGTAATTTCAGTAAATTACTCATTCAAGTTCAACTAGAATCAGTGCTGCTCAATATCTCATGAACAGCTGTTTGCCTAAATTTTGAAAATCTATCAATACGACTGAGCAGTTTTAGAGTTCTTTAAATCAGAATAGTCCTAAATTTCAAATTTTTAGTTTTTGAATTTTTTCTTTTCTGTTGAAAATGAAATCAGAGGTGTGTGCGTGTGTGGGTGTGTGTGTGTGTGTGTGTGACTATAGAGATATAATTATAACTATAAATGAAAATAGAGTTGTAAATGAAGATAGAGATATAAATGCGTGTGCAAATTTAATTATATTTCAAATATATATTTAAATAAAAAACATAATGTTGGGTGAAATATGTCAAATTTGAAATAATTTAAATATTTTTTCTAATGTTTCATTTTTATTTGCCATATTTTTTCTAAAAATATGAAATTAAAAATGTAGTTCTAGGAATGTTTTATCACTTCCAAGACATGATACAAATTAAATAAAACGATTGCAAGTGAAAGGTTTATTCCTGAAAATCTTGTTTCATTTTAGCATTATGACATTTGTTCGTTAAATTATAGTGAAGTAAATTAGGTTTCGTTGTTTTTGAAATGGTTTAGAATCAATTCGAATTGGTGTATGTGGAAATATTGTCCATTGTGTAATATGGATCAAAATTAGAACCAGTGAGGTAACCCACATTCAAATAACATAGAGATTACCTCACAAAACACACGTTTTTAGGATTTGCTCATTTTCTTAAAGTCTTCGCTTGAATTAAAAGAAAGTTGAAACGTAATATTTATGTTGTACAGTAATTAATTTTTGTAATACATAATCACCAACTTGTTTTTCATAGCTAACTAAAAGCGTATTGTTGACATAATTCGTTATTCCAAAGTATATTCAATCCTACAACGTTTGAATATTAATTGTTTTACGTGCTATAAAAGATATTAAAGTTACTATTGAAACAAGTACGAGTAAATGTTATGCATTAAAAGCTGTGCTTGTATATTAAAACAGTTTCTAAAATTGTTTTATTTTTGATACAATTCTTTATATTATTATATTAACCCTTTTCTTTCATTTGTTCATAATAAAAATATCTCTGAACCTTCAAAAAAATTGGTTAATCATAAATTTGATGATAAATTGGCTAAGTGTAAAAACTCATACTTCTTAGGCAAAAATGTCTTTCAGGCATTCTACCTTAGAATATCCTGTTCTTTTATTTGTCTTAAATAAACTTTTCTTTAAAACTTCAAATAAAAATTTCGGTTAACGATGAATTTCAAGTTTTTAATAAAATATATGTTTTATTAAGTAAATATTAATTGAAGAAAAAAACCTTCAGTGACACCAGTGTAGAATGTTATGTTCTTCATTTTCATTTAAAAAAACTTTTCTGTAAAGTTAATATTTTTTATTATTTTGAAAAAATACAAAATATTGGTAGATACCACAAATCATCCACCGTCCCAATAATAGCAACAGTAACATCATTGAGAGGTCACGTATAGAAGCTGGTTTTTCAAACATACCTTAATAAGTCTCATTACATGCTCCGATTTTTTTTCTATGTGCAAAATAATTTAAATTTCATAACTGGGTCAGCATAGATTAATTATTATTTTCTTACGTTTGAATTGTGAAAATATCAAAATTTTGATTTGTTATTTATAATAAAGTTATTTACAAGAAATATCAAATATATAATTTATCGAAAAATCTGCAAATACAGAAACATTTGTCATATGTTGTCCACATCATTTTTATGTACATTATGGTTGTGGTTGAAGAAGTGAAACAAAGTACTTAAGTGCAATAATTCGGTTTAATCTTTCATTTTACTTTTCAAGTCTTCCATTTCTCCCAATTTATACTTTTTATCCATTCATAACCAGCAACACTCAAATTTTCCCGCCAAACCCACCTAGAAAAAGCACAGTGCCTAGATTTGATGCCATCTGGCACTGCATCCCAGTACTGCCAAGGTCACTCTGGAGTAAACCTGATCCGCAAAAGCTGGTTTGCGGTGATGCAACTTGCACGGATTCGGGAACCGACCCGATGAAATACTTTCAGTTTTCAACGGCGTTTTTCATTGGCTGTTCGGCCCAGGGGTCGTGCATGGGTTAGAATCTCCTGTCCAGGAATTAACTTCGGTTGGGTGGGCTTGACTCTTCATTTTTCTTGTCGCTCTTCAAATGTTGATTTGTTTTGTTGTGAATTTAAAAAAATTGTATTTTTGTGGTATTGCTTAAATGTTTTTTTTTTGGTGGGATATACAGATGTTGTTAAATTTAATTGTTATTGCACATTGTTTATTGTAATTATTTGCTATAAATATAATTGGATTAAGAAATTTCAACGAATTTTTGAGTTCAGATCTTTTTAAATCGAGAAATCATTTTTTCATATAACCAAATGCTCAAGCAGAACTAATTAACCGAAAAAGTTGGATTCTTTCATAATTGTTCCTATTATTATGTTAATTAAATGAACGGTGATCATTTGTTAGGATTTCTGTTTGCATTATTTTAATATTGTGTTTGTTATTTATTGAATTATTTCTATTAAATTAATTTGTTTGTAAATACTTTAGCATCCCATTATCCATGAACTTAGGATTGAATTAACCTTGACAAAAGGTAATGAAGTTTCGTTAACTTATTTAGGCATCTTTGGTGATAAGCTTTCATCGAACAAATGATGTTATTGACCCCCTAATTGTTTTTAGAATATTTAAAAATGTACATGCACATCAGATCCCACCACACACACACACACACACACACACACACACACACACACACACACACACACACACACACACACACACACACACA
>JARUHE010316014.1:0-11734 GCA_031471125.1 Archaeomysis grebnitzkii | reverse complement strand
GTTATATTCAAGTAGCCAATGGGCTTATGTACCATATACAACTATATTTAGCTGAATTTGTAAGTTAACTTAGCAGAGAAACAGCTATGTATTCATGCGCACTCTTGGTTTACACCACAGTACAGCTGAATGCTCATAAAGGCCACTTTTTCACCATGGAGTAACACAGGAAGGGCGAAATGTTGGTATATATATATCTTAAGTTTCTTCAGCTAGTTTATAGTTTATTTTATTATCAACATTTAGTTCAGTAAACAACAGGATAGGTAAAGACAACATAGGCTCAATGCATTTCGAGAGTTCAACTCTCTTCAGGATCATTTAATCTTTACAAGCGTTCTCTAGTTTATAAAATTTACATATTAATCATACATACAATTTAGATATTTTTATTCATGTTTCATCTGTATCAAATTGATTTAAGGTTTTGATGTTTATTTATTTTTAATTAGCATATTTATATTTTCTCATGTCTACAGTATTTCTTTTTGAAATGTCTTTTTACCAATGTCAAAGAAAGACTCAGTAGAATAACCTCCCGTGTCATACAATGGCATAAATGGACAGCTAACTCTCTAAATATAAAAACTCAAAAATATGAAATCTAGAATTCTAAAAAATCTGAAATCTAGAAATCTAAGAATTCTGAAGTTTAAAATATAAAAACTAAGAAATCGAAGCAAATGATCTTCCATCAGTAAATTTTATACACACGTATATTGAACGATAATAGCACAAGGGAGGTGAGCTCTATGTTATTTGAATGCCGGTTATCTCACTTGTGCTATTTTCGATCCACATATTCTTTAGAAAAAGAGTTAGAAGCATTTTAAATAAATTATATTGTGAACTTTTAAAACCAATCATGTCTGTACAATTTGCTCCAAAGTATATCTGCAAGGCGACTAATTACGACTAATTTTAATGTACTAAAAGTAGATATACAATCAAATATTGAAACGGGTTACATCTTCAAGAATCAAAACCAATTATATATATCAAGTACCAACCCCAATTAAATTTTCAAGTATTAAAACCAATTAGCCTATCTCTTCGATTACAACCAATTGTATAACCAAATAGTTCAGCCAATTACATCCTCAAGTACCGATACCAATTAATATAAACCATAGAAATAAATAAAATATATTTTATTCATCTTCTGGTTAAGTATCACAAATACCAAAGTTTTGGAAACTTATTTTAATCTAAGTTTATTATAAAAAGTTCTCCGCGACTTTGTTTGTCAATAAAGCCGTAAACTTTGTTTTCAACCAACTTTTTTGGAGTTTTTTTCAATAATTTTTACAAAACTCTTCATTCAAAAATAAATTTTGCAAATTTTACCTCATAATTTTTTTGAAAAACTTTTTTTAATTTTAAATATTTGTATGATTATGATTATAAACTTATTGTACGTCATAGCTAATAAAATGCGTATGTTTGCATGTGTTCATCACGTGTGTTTGCGTGTCATAGTGCTTTGGGCTGATATCTACGAAACAATAGAGTGGAATGAACATTATTAATACCAATTTCCTCCCAGACGTACATATATGTACTTGAAATCTTTTTTTTAATGTCTCTAGATTTGTGTAGAATAAAGATGGATACATAAATATTTTTTATGTCATAGTCTCATAGACAATCACTTTTGTTATCTGAAAAGTGTTGTTTCATGTTGCTGTTGAAAATGTGACTATTTTTCGCGTCAGTCTAGTATGTGCATTTTGCAATGATGGAAAAGTTACACGACTCTCGTATTATGTTTTTTCTTCAATGTAAAAAGTTAAACTTATATACTATTTGTTGTTTTTAAAAATCAATTTATTGGCTAGTCTTTGCAGAAAAATTATAAAAAATAAATTTTATCAATTTTTGTAGACTAATTTTACATATGAAGTTAGGTGCGTACATATATGTACGTACCAAAAAATCGCACTTCCGGTCAAAATTTCGGAAAAATTAAACTTGTTTATCAATATGGGACATGTCAGTAGATCCTGTTTCAAATTTCATAAGAACAATTCCAAGCGGACCTATGCTCGGAATGTAATGGGCTAATTAAATGTATACTGAGACCCTGTTTTTTTTTCCATAAAACGCATCTTTGAAGCAAGAGCAAATTAATATAAGGAGATTGAACGAATTTAACATTACTTGTAAAAATGAGAGAAGTTAAAGTTGAATTGCACTCAACATGAGACGACGCCGAACAAAAATTATGAAATAAAATTCACTTTGAATTTGAAATATGTCCCTTTGAATCAAAGGGAAAAAATTCAATCTCTTTTATATGTTCATATTATTGAATTTATTTATAAGTTTGGCTTGTTATGAGACTTCTAAAAAAGTTGTAGGAAATTTTAAGGATGATTTTTCTAATGATTTAACTTCAATAAATATTGAATTCATTCCTAAATCGAAGATTGGTCTTTTATTTTCTAGGTTTTTTATATGTACAAACCATTTTTTGTTCTTTTCCCCAACTTTTAGGGGGGTTCATTTTGTTTTATTGTTTCTATTCATAGGTTATACAAATTATATGGTAATAACTTACACAAATAAATGTGATTGTGTTCAATTAGTTGTCTTGAAATATGTTATTCGCTACCCCTTAGCAAAAAATTGCTTGTACAGTATGCTATAAATGTGTCTATGTATTGTTTTGGTAATAACACTTTAACGAGGTTAATATTTTTATTTTAATCTACTTACTGAAGAGGGTTTAAGTAAAGATATCAATATTCATAAAGATTAAATTAAAAAGATTAACCTTGCTAGAATTGTATTTCCAAAATAATTGAGTGCTAGCAAACACTTTTTATCCAAAGTGTCTTTGTATGCTTGTTATAAAAGATGTACTGCTGAGAAATGTTTTAATTTAACATTGGTTCAACCCATCGATGGTAACGTCGCTGTTTTTATGTTACACAAAATAAGGATTGCAGTGGCATCACATTGACATACTCTTGTACTATCCAGTAAGGTTTTGAAAGCCAAGGGTTAATATTAAATGTAGCAAGTGGGCTTTTTGCATCATTTTGACTATCATATAAATATGTTGTCAAGCTCATTTCAAAATGAAGTAATTACGTTTCATCACATTATTTGTTTTGTATTAATTTCATAAGGGTGGTTTCTAATTTTTCATATGTTTCATAAAGTTATGACTAAAAAGTGATTGGTAGAAAATATATAATTTTATACGCCTTTACTTGGAGGAAACATATATCTATAAAGTTTATATAAGGTAGTTCTTTTAAATGTGTAAAATAATAATACATTTTTAAAGGTTTATTGATTCCAACAGACATGAATGAAAATTATAAATTTAAGCTTACAATTTTTATAAGCATAAGATAAATTAATTAATTAATACTGTTAATGAAGAAACTTTTTTTTAATTTTGTTGAACACTAAAAGGTTGAATTAAACAAAAACCTTTTATCTTGGTTAAAGGGAATTACTGCATCATCATTGATGTAAACGTTCTTTCACAGGGTAGGAGTGTCCAAACAATCCATGAATTTGAGTATCATATCAACACGTCACAGTATGTATATTATGAAAATAACAAAACATTCATCCGAAAGTATATTATGAAAATAACAAAACATTCATCCGAAAGTATATTATGAAAATAACAAAACATTCATCATACTTCCTATTACGTAAATTAATGATATGCACTACAAATACCATAGATTACAGATCATTCCTAATTGTTTCAACATCTTCCAATCAAAGTATAGTCTGTCATTTTTATTTCAACATCTTTATGAAACGTTTATCCTACTTTATTTACTGCAAATATAGTTTGTAATTTTTCAACTGATTCAAACATATATCCCGTCACCAACAAATTAGCTTCTATAGTGTAAACAATGTTCTAGTTTATCATTTTGATGGTCAGTGTTGCATGTTTATGTTTGTTAAGCTTCTGATGTTTGTGTTGTTTCTCAACCACTATTATCATTAAATTTTACTTATGAAATGTTATTTCTAGTGATGACTATCAGAAGGTCATTAGCAGAGAGACAAATCTTCAGCATCTATTCGTATTTTTCCCCCTGTAATACTACCTTTTCAGAGAATTGTGCATGTTTTCCTTTTCTATTCTTATAGTATATGTTAAAAGATGAAATATACAAATGAAAGCCTTTAGAGGTTAAATGAGTCATATATGTATCCATAAGTTTGAGGGTTAGTTTATATACTAAACCATTACACCAGCAGCTAAACGGTTAATGTGTTCATTAGAAGATAAACTAAAATATTTATTTTATGCATTGAGTGATACATTAAAAGTTTCCTTTACAAAATAAACCAGAAGTTGTAGTGTTGAGTATGGTAAATATCCCTATACAACACTGATATAAATCATATTATTTAATTATTGGTCTGTTAATACCTTTGGAGAAAAATCTCAATCCAATCCTTCAATCAAAAAAATAGCAAAACTTAAACATTGAATAGGTAAAACAATTATTGCAATAAATTAATTAATCCATAAGTAATTCTAGTATCATTCTATTCATAAAATATTAACGCTGTAGTGTTTACTTTGAATCAATTGTTTATTGGATAGAAAACATAAATACAATTTAATTAATATGAAGTCTCTATTTAGTGAGACTCTATGCCTTGAAAAATTCTAGACTCTAAATTGAATAGACGAGTCCCAATTGCTGGGAAGTTTATTGTTATATTGAGTTCATCAAACGGCCAGATACTATTTCAGCCAAGGTTTATTTCTACTTTAACCCTTTGCGGCCTGAGTGGTCGAATTTTCTAAACCTATGTATAGATTCAAATTGCTAGAAACTATTTTCAAGTGAGGTTCTTTCTACTTTACCCCTCTGCGGCCTAGGTAAACGAATCTCCATATATATAGTTCCAAAATGCCAAACACTGTGTTCAGCCGAGGTTTATTTATACTTTAACCTTTTGTGACCTGGGTGGACAGATCTATCATGTATATAGTTTCAATATGAAATTAAATGTAGTTTAGTTGTTAAGGTAACGATTAGCCTGAGGTTGAAGTATTAATGAAAAGTATTTGTTTGTCCTGCTTTAAATATACATTAATTAATTTGTTAGCTTTAAATTTTTGTCAAATGTTTGAATGGCATTTTTAAGTTAGTTTCGAGTTTTTATTTTTATACTATTTTAATTCAATTTATTTCTGCAAAACAAAGTTGAGAATAAGTCTGCTCAAAAATCAATCAACTGTAACAAATTGTTTCTAAGAATATTTTA
Source organism: Archaeomysis grebnitzkii (assembly GCA_031471125.1). Lineage (NCBI taxonomy): Eukaryota > Metazoa > Arthropoda > Malacostraca > Mysida > Mysidae > Archaeomysis > Archaeomysis grebnitzkii. Next base: position 6,472 of record JARUHE010316014.1, on the reverse strand, counting down.
AGTTGAAATTCCAAAAAAAGGAATCTTCTACAATAAATGGTCATTTTTAATATAAGTTTTGTATGACAATTCCTCCTGAAAGTTAAGATTGTGGAGAAATGGTTGGGAACATCTGTTAAAATCTTCCAACATCTGTGTAAGCTTTCACAGTCAATAAAAGTAATTATTTTAGAATTTTTTCACAAAATCATACACTTGTTTCACGCGCAAGGAAAAGTAATTGCCATTACAAACATTATTAGTATTAATAACAATATCAACCCATACATATTATCTACGCAACATATTTTTGAATACAGTACGTTAAATATCATTGAACATAAAACACTAAACATATAAAAAATTTCGAGGATCGATAAGAAAGTTCAAAACACGACAGAAGAACAAGAATCTAAAATGAAATGAAAGCTCCTTCCCTACCTTCAATAGAAATGATTAATTCGCAGCACCGCTTACCTTCAAACATTCAGCAACATTGGTTTTCAAAGAGTGTTGGTGATTGTTTCGCAAACCAACTGTCATTTTATCTGTTTTTATGGATTTAGTTTGCTTAGACGTTTTCTATAATGTAAATAGAACGGCGCAACTATCTATGTCAACGCAATTCAAAATGTGCGCAAATATTAATTTTATACTTATTTGTGATTTCATTTCAGGAAAATCTTACCAACTAAATGATATATAAATCATATATAAAATTTATTTTTTCAACTATAAATATTAGTTGTAAGAAAACAAACTTTAATATTTAAACAGATTTGAATTTCTCTTAAACTTGTTGAGCTGGCTTTGACAGAGTTATCACTGCAGATTTTGTTATTAAATAATGATTTACTTATTAAAACATACTTTTTATTAAAACTTGAAATTCATGGTTAACCAAGATTTAAATTTGAAGATTTAGAGAAAAGTTTGTTTGAAACGAAAGAAAGAACAAGGCATTATAAGGTAGAATGCATGAAGGACCTTTTTGCCTAAAATGTATATTTTTTTTTAATAATATAAATTTTAAGAATTCTTATTCATGACTAACTAACATTTTTTTGACGGTTTAGAGATATTTCTGTTATAAATAATATAATAATATAAAGAATTGTATTAAAAGATAAAACAATTTTAGATACTGTTTTAACATACAAACGCAGCTGTTAATGCGTATAATTTACTCGTACTTGTTTTTTAATAATTTATAATTTATATTCTATTCTATCATTTCAGTAAAGCTCTTCCCAACAAATCATAATACAGAAATGTTTTGCGCGATAAAAGTAAGAATTTAGAAAACTTTCGTGTTCTTAAATTCTGTATTTGGGCTTGACACTATACATTAACAAAATAAATTGCTCGAGAGACGTTTAGTGATAGTCTAGATGTTCTGAACTTTGTTCTTTATGATGTCTATCCCAGCTGTACATTTCACAGTCCCCCTTCAGCTTATAGTGAAGAGATCTCCACGTGGGTATCTTCTGCAGAATTTTGAGGTTTCACAAGCTGAAAAATGCCTTATCGGATGCCCTTGTGTGACACTATTGTCAGTAGTGTCTCACTGGTTGATTTCTAAAAGGGTCCGGACTTATATCCTCAACCTTTGGGTTTTCTCGATGCATCTGCCCATTTGAGTGATCACCATTAGTGGCTTTCTGGTCATATACTTTAATGCGGTCGAGAGCAGCAGTGAGGAACAACATTATGGCTGGCTCTTACACGTTTTGGCAGGGAACCACCAGGGACGGCTCTTGAATTACATAGTTAACAGTACATATGAATCCAGAATAATTCAGGTGGAGAGCTCTCACTTCATTCCTAACATCAACTTCCACTCTTCCTCTGCTGGCGCTTTTGGCTACTCAATTCAATTCAGCACAACCAATGACCCCACACATGCTTCTTGATTACAGATCTAAGGTGGTGTTCACGCCTGTACCTTGTGTACATGTGCGTGTGCGTGCGTGCGTGCATGCATATATACATTTTCTTTAGTTATAATTAAGTCACACTATGAAAAATATATTCTGGTATAATACAATATTATTATTTTGTTCTAGTTTCATTTAATAATAAAATCTAATAATGTAATATATCGCTTACAGCTAAACATTATTACATAAATAAAACATATATGTAAATACTGTTTTTTAGCAGCCATCATATAATCGCTCAAAGAAATTTATATTGCTGATAAAATGATATTTTCTTCAAGATAATTACATCCAATAAAAAATATTTTTAACAAACATTCCATAATAATGACGGACAAATTATAAACATTGATAATTATTTTTCCCCATTATTATAATAATTTGATAATTATTTCTAAATTGTTGAGAAAAATATTAAATTTATTTTCAATCAAAATGATATAAAAATAGAAATAAATAATTCAACTTCTAATTTAATTGCAACTGTATTAAGGGTTCCCGATCTTTATGCAAATTGCTGGCAGAAGGAAAGGTTTTGGTTCTTAGGGAAGAACACAATTTTTTGTATTTCTACAGAACACAATGTTCGTTTCTTTTCTTTCCATTTTTGCTTTTGCAAGAGCCTTTGATAAATGACTGGAAATAAATTGTCTTTTCTACCAAAATAATGATAAATGTTAGTGCTGAATACAAATGCTTAAAAATACAACTAGAATAAATAAATGCTCCCTAACTTTGAATGAAAATAAATAAGGGGATGAGCTTGAAATACTTGAACAAAATATTGGTTAGTTTTAGTATTTAATATTGTTATGTATTACCAAGAACAAGGTTGTATTGCTTGTGTTTTCTTCTGTTTTTTTTAAATCAAGCAAGACACGATTATAGAGAGTAATGTTCAGCTGCATCAACATTAAATTAAATATCAGTTTTGAAAGTTTTATTAAAATTTGTATTGAAGTAAATTTATTTGTGTTTGATGTTATCTTTACAAATCGGATGAATAATAAGGATTTATTAACTATTTTGCTATGATTTGAAGTCATAGTGAATGAGCGTTTAATTATTCGGTGTTGAATAAAATTGTTCTGTTGCAGAAAATATTTAATTTAAAAAAAACAATGCAGTTGATTAAATTCTAACGTTTCTTACAGCTACTATAGTAGAGCTCCTGAGTTATGAAGTATTGGCTGTTTCAGAATAGCTGGACACTTTTCTAAGGTTTGAATGTTAGAAAATGAATATCATTAGCCCGTTGCTAGTATATAATTGGTTAATAAAACAACTTTAGGAAAATACTATATATCAATAAAGTAAGTAAATACTATGTATACATCAAATGCAAAAAACAATTGGTATAACGTCCATGGTGTTATGTACAAAATACAAACATGTAAATTGCTGCCAGAATTATTATATGTGCTCTACTTTTAAATTTTTCTTTACTTAATTTATTGAAACCATAATAAGAATTAAATCTTTGGCGATACAAGTGTCCTATCTAGTATTATCAAAAACTTTATTTTACGTACCACTTGAAAATCTTTAAGGAAAATATTTAAAAATTTGATAATTCATGTATGTTATAGCTAGTTATGCCATTATTCGGGATTTTCATAACTCAGAATTTCATAAATGAGAAATTTCACTGTAATGAAATGTACATTTGAACGGCATGTCGGAAGAGTTGTTCTTGTTTATCTTAATCAGGTAGATATCAATGCATAGTTAGTCTATCACCTGCGACCTCCTACATACATTTATAAACATATAATTTTTAGAAATTTAAAATGGAGTAAAAGTCTTACATACTACTAAATCACACTATAGGAAAACATATCGTATCATCAAACGTATTATTAATTAAAATAAAATACGAATGAATAACTTTCAAACAATGAAAAAAATATTTATTCAATGCATTATATTAGAGCAATAAAAATACTTCATAAAACTCGCTCGGATAATAAACAATGTAATTCAAAGCTATAACTTTTTTATTATTTGAAATTGAAGATTATTTTTTCCATTTATAATTAATATTAATTAAACATGAAAGAATTAACAATATAATTTTTTTCTTTCAAGCATTCATTTATAAATTTATTACACCTTCGTAAGACGTATAACAAGGCTTGAAGGAGTCTTATTTTTGCGGAAATTACGAGATGAAAGCGGTTAAAATATATGTAATTAAACTACATCAAAACTGGGAGCTCTGAAAGAAACGTTCCGCGGATAATGCGGGATGAGCACGGTTAATAGTATGACGAATTTCATGTTACCGAGTTTCCTTTATAATACAGAAAAGGGGAAACGAAATATAATTGTATAATAAAGAGGGGAAATACAAGCACAATAAAGAAGGGAAATACAAGCACAATAAAGAGGGGAAATACAAGCACAATAAAGAGGGGATATACAAGCACAATATACACAGGACAGTTCGAGATGAAAATGCATCATCTATAATGCAGTTATGCTTTGCTTTGGAAAATGCAACTAAAATTCGATTTTTCTTGTTGTAACTTGTTTTAAAAAGTTTTTTGATTGTAAATCTAATTTTTGAATTTGTATTTTGTTTCTTTCACAGACATTGAAAATTAAAACAATGTTTATTTCGTGCTTTATGTTTATGTATGATTTGCCGGCAGTGAAGGTGTTAATATGATTAAAGACTTTAATGCTTTTCTTCGATCTGATTAGGATTACATTTAACCCCTTAGCACTTGAACGATACTAACTTAAGAACTAAAAAGCATTGAAATTATTATTGAAATCAATTTTATTCAGGTAGTTTAAGGGTTAATAAAACGGTTTTAAAGACCTTTAACATTTTAGTTTTATGACTTGAAGGCAATAAATATCTATTGTTTCTAAATTGAAGATTTCATTCATGTCATTGGAAAATTTTATTTCAAAATAAAACATTCGAATAATACATCGAATGCAAACAAGCTCTGTTTTTTCGAAATAAAATATTGCTTAAGTAAGTTCGATTAACTATTCATTTTAATAAATGTATATGTTCTTTTAATTATATTATGCTAGAAAATTGTTTATTCTGTTTTATTATTAAATTTAATATGCGTGGATCATGCAGCTTGTAGGGTGACCTTTAAATGGGTAAGGGTGGTTGTTTTAAAAATAGATTTAAGAAGTTCTTTATATACATATTCATATATTTGTAAGTTATCTTAAAATTATATATCTTTTTAACATTTAGAAAAAAATTAAAAATCATAAAATTGTTTTTTATAACAAACCTCACCTATGTTCGTTCTTACGCATCCATCCAACCTGTTTCATGCGTATGTGGTACTAATACATTTCTAAATAAGGGGCACTACATAAACCCACCAAACATCAACCTAACTAATTCTCATGTACAAAAACATGTGGTTTAAAAACAATAAACGATCAATTGTTAATAGAAAAGGAAGAATAACAATGTGTTTTAGCTCTAGGTTACGATCCAAAAAAGTTACTGGTTGAAACTATGAACATGTTCTGAAACCTTTTACTCTATGTATAACATTAATTTCATTTGTCATCATGTATAAATAACAATGTATATATGTGGTTAAAATATTTGTTATCTTTAAACTCTGATGATATATATAATAGTGTATATGTATTTATAGTAAATAATGTCTTTTTGAAATACCATTAAAAAGGTTTTATGGAATTTTACTTCAAAACTCGGTTATAAGCAAAGAACAATTTTAAGAAAATATATGTGTGCAGCTTGGCAATATGTTTTCGTCCATACTGACAATGCACAACCAATCTTGTAGCATGTTAAAACATTTTCTAAACAACCATCAAATGAAACAAATAGTAGATAAGACCTCAATTATAGCATCATGAAACAGTATAGGCAAAGATAATTATCAAAGGGCTTTACTTATGTTTAGAGAAAATCCAAACATCAACAAGCAATTTAACATTTTTTTATAATGTTATGTACCCTTCTAATAATAATGTAGTCACTGGCATCTCTTACAAAATTTACCCTTGACATTAATTTTTTTTTCAGAAAGTTTGAAAACTTAAATAGAAAAACCATCCTTAACGATTGGTCATACATTTTTGACAGTGTCTGTATTGACGAATACAGACATACATATATATTTGTTTATATATATGTATATATATATATATATATATATATAAATATATATATACCAAGTTTACACCTGAGTACATGGTCTATGTTATGCTGAATTAACAAACAAATTCATTTAAAAACAGATGTATGTGCTACATACGTCCATTTGATAATACAATTTGATCTATATTTAATTAATGTATCTTTTATTACCTAATTATATAGCTTTTTCTTGGTACAGGTGAAGCCATTTTCTTTGCACGTATATATATGTAAATTTAAATTCAACTATATGTCTATACAATATTTACAAATATAAAATATATTTATTTTACTATGTCATTAAGTTACAATTTCTAATAAAAAGTATATATATGTTTTCGTCAGGAGTCTTATATAATTTACACATGAAGGCCAAGTACACTTGAAGGCCGACATGTTG
>JARUHE010316003.1:0-11734 GCA_031471125.1 Archaeomysis grebnitzkii | reverse complement strand
CTTGAGAAATTTTTCTCTAGGTAGAGATTTTGTAAATAAGTCTGCAAGCATTTCACCAGTTGGACAATATTTTAATTATATTTTATCTTTCTGAACAAGATCTCTAATAAAGTGATATTTTATACTGATATGCTTGGTTTTGGCATAGTTTACAGAATCTTTAGCAATACAAATTGCAGCCTGACTATCTTTATTGATAATCATAGTATCACTGGACTCTAATTTCATGTCTTTAAGAAGTTCTTGAAGCTTCTTGTGCTGTAGTAGTCAGGGCTACATATTCTGCCTCAGAGCGCTTTCTATATAAGTTTATATCAACTATTAAAGTTATCCACATAATTACAAATGTAATTATAAATCATAATATGATAATTACAATTATCATATTAACATATACAATAATATCAATAAAGTAACACATGCAAATATAATCAAATATTAAATCAACCAGTATGAGCTGGAGGCCATACTGGCGGGCTTGCAGGATACAGCTAAAATTTTACGGATGGTTCGGTTGATGGTCGTAAATGCGGATGTGGTGTGATTTTTGACCGTGAAGAATATGGTTATAGATTATCAGATGGCCTAAATGTTTTCTCTGTAAAGTTATGTGCGATCAAAAGGGCTCTGAAATTGGCTGTTTCAAAGGGTTTACGATGTATTTGTATTATTAGCGACAGTTTGAGTTCATTACTTGCAATTAAAAATGATTTAAAAGATCGGCCGTATAGTTGACCAACTTCTATTAGGAAGAATAGAATGGAGGAGGTAGTCTTGGCAAGGTTGAGGCTTAGTTGCTGTTACATGTCTGTAAATATTTCTTTAACAGAGAGGACCAGAGTCTTGTCAAAGATGTAATGTTGTTTTGACTCCTAAGCACATTATAGAGATTTCCCTTTATTTTTTCGAAAGAGGCAGATTTTGGGGAATCAAGTTCAGCTTATACAGGTTTTGAAGGATGATTATCGCCATGAAAATCTATTTTATTTCCTTAAACCAGTTGGTTATTTCAAACTTATTTAATTCGTGTTAGTTTTAATTCTCCATTATTGAACAGCTAGTTCGTGTTAATAAAAAAAGAGAAAAGGTGGAGGTATGAATGTATAATGTATCTGTATGTATGTATGTGAGTAATCTTGGTGGTGGTAGTTTTCTAGATTATATAAAATCTGTTGTAGACTACGTGTCATTTTTATATGAGACTACTGCTCCTTCCCGTTTACTTAAATTAGACTATGTTGGCGTTAATTTGTGTGTCTTGATTCTCGTTAGTAGTCTGCATGTATATCTATATATCTTATGACACTGCAGTTAAGTGGCACTACTTAGAATAATATTTTCATTTGATTTCTGGTGTGGCATGGTTAACGGTTCAGTTTGAACATTTCGTACGCACCAAGTTTAGTGAGATTATATATGTTGGAAGTGTAAATAATCTTGAAGGATTGGTGCACTCTAAGTAAAAAAGAAGAAGAAAAAGTAAAGAAAAAGAAGAAGTATATTGGGTTACCTTTAAAGATCAAGGTGTAAAATTTGTTAGGCGTATGAAAAAGGGTCCTGAAAAGATCCCACTGTATTGCTGCAGTTGACCTTCTCTAGGCTTTCCCTGCCTGAGTTTATACTTGCTGGCTCTTCTTGCATTCCAGTGAGAAAATACTATCCGGCTCCTGTCTAGTGTTTTAAGTGCCTTCTTTTTGGCTACAGTGCTCTTAAGTGTCGACGGGAAGAAATCTGTCGGAAGTGTGGTTTGGTTGGGCATTCGTCCGTGTCTTGTACAGCCAGCATTGGTTTTTACATGCAGGACGAATGTAAAACATGTTTATGCATGCACGATTTGCATGCAAAAACATGTTTTACATTAATCCTGCATGTAAAATCTATTTTACATGCACGATTTGCATGCAAAAACAGGTTTTACATTCATCCTGCATGTAAGAAACACTTTGCGTGTGCATCTGAACGTAACATATAGCTTGTTGTACGAATTGTCAGGGGAGTCACTCTGATGTTGATAAGCCTTGTCCTGTCTATCAATCTGAGAAAGATATAATTAAATTGCAAGTCGAAGAGAATTTTTCTCGTCGAGAGGCCGTTCAGGCCTACAAGGACCGTGTCCCTGTCTCCTCGTTTAATAGTGCGTTTGTTTCTCCTGGGATTGCCACACATCTTGGTGGTTCCTCTGATTAGTCATTTGTCAGGGATATCTGCAGAGCTGTGGGTGGACTTTCTCATGCGGAGGAGAACTTTATGGACCTTGTACGTAGGAAGTGGTGCAGCACATTCGTCTCTCGTGTCTCCGGTGGAGAGGCGTAAGATTCTTTTTAACTCTGCTTAATACTAATTCCGTTTCTTTATGTTGCTTTCTTGTTTTTGTTTTCTATTTAATAATTGTATGCCTATAATTTACTTGCTTGTTTTTGTTTTATTATAGTTTTTTTCACCTTTGTCTCCCTTGGTTTGTTTTAATTTTGTTGCCAATTTTTTGTGTGGTTATGACTGATATTGCCATTCTTCAATGGAATGTTAAGAGCATCCGGCAGAGATTTCCCAATTTAAAGGTTTTATTGTCGGAAGAGATTGGGGTGGCTGCCTTGCAGGAGACTTGGCTGAAGCCTGCTGATCAGTTCACCGTTCGTAACTACACTGTCTTGCGAAAAGATCGCTTGGGTGTTCATCGTGGTGGTGGTGTCTGTTTATTAATATCTAATCTTCTCTGTTTCCAACCTATTAACATCGTCAGCATTTTAGAACTGGTTTCAGCTACTGTGTCTTTCAGAGGTGGCAGGAGGATTACTGTTTGCTTCTTGTATGTTGCTCCACATACTGACTTTTCTGTGGCTGAGCTCACGACCGTCCTACGGCAACTACCTCCTCCTTATTTGCTGTTGGGCGACTTCAATTGTCATCATAAGGTGTGGGGCTCCAACCATATATGAAATCGTAGTCGGTCTTTGGCAGACCTTTTTATGGCCGAGGGACTTGTTGTTCTTAATGATGGGTCACCAACGTTTTTATCGGACAGCAGTGGGTCCTATTCCCATATAGATCTCTCTTTCTAATCCTCTGATGCTCTTGTCTTCCAGTGGAAGATCAGCGATGACCTAAATGACAGTGATCATTTTCCTATACTTCTTCATACCAATTATCAGTTTGAGGCCTTGTGCCGACCAAGGTGAAAGCTGGATGGATTGGATTGGAATGCCTTTTCGGATAGTCTCCACCTTCAGGATGTCGATATTGGGTGTTCCGCTGTTACTGCTTCCTTCATTGCTGCAGCTCAGAGTACCATCAAAGAAACTACAGGTAGAGTTCGAGCAAAAGTTTGTAAGGTGTGGTGGACGAGTGAGCTCCAGGACTTGGTTGAGAGACGGAAAGCTTTTCTACGGAGATTCTCCAAACATCCTACTGTGGAGTGCAGACTCGCTTATAAAAGAGATAGAGCTGCTGCACGGAGACCTATACACACTGCCCAGAGGGATTCTTGGGAAACTTTCGTTTCTCACATTGGTAACAGGACTTCTTCCTCTGATATGTGGAAAGGAATAAAGAACATCAAGGGATCTATGATTACCAACCCTAAAAACGTCCTGAAGCATAACAATGACGAGGTGACAGATAGTGCAAGCGTGTCAAACATTTTTGCTAAACATCTTGCAGCTGTCTGCTCTAAGAATAACTACAAGGAACCCTTTCTTAGTAGAATGAGAATGGAAGAGTCCTGTCAAGTAGAAGTTGCTGACGATAATCATCTTGGCTTCAACAGGCCCATTGAGTTGTATGAGTTGAAGGAATCTATCAGGGGGAGTTCAAATATTTCCCCTGGCAAGAACAGAGTTCTGTACGAGTTTTTCAAGCACTTAAAGATGCCTGGTTTGCTCTTCCTTTTGACCTTTTTGAATTTTGTATGGATGAATAGTGTTTTTCCAAAAGATTGGCAGCTTTCCCTAGTTGTCCCTACATTGAAGCCGCAGAAAGTCCCTACTGACTGTGGGTCTTATAGACCAATTGCTCTGACTAGTTGTATGTGTAAGCTGTTGGAAAGGGTTGTAAATGCCCGATTATATCAGTTTATGGAGAAGAATGATCTGTTTTTCACCTTTCGGAGCAGTTTTCGTAAATCCAGATCAACTTTTGATTGCTTGGTTAGGTTGGAGTGCGATATCAGTACTGTTTTTTTAGAGGGCCAAAGAGTACTCCCTCATTTGTTCTATCCTTAATTATGGGTACCTTATATGAGACAGCTTCTGACACCTTGTTAAAGATGTTGGATCGTCTCCAGTACAGAGGTATAAAGATATATGTGGGGGCCCTGAAGTGTACACGGGTTGATTTGTTAGAAGCTGAAAGTGGTGTCATCCCTCTTTCCTTTCGTAGATCGTACTTAGGCTTCCATTAACTTATACAAACAAGTGTTTATCGTACGCATCCTGTTACGCAAGAGTTTGTAAATTACCATCCCTTTGAGTTTTATGATGAGTGTGCAGCAAGGCTTTCTTACTCTCTGCCATATTATGGTAGGATGCACTCTCTTCTCGGTTACGACTATGAAAACTTCTCCGATATTGGTCGCGTGATGGAGGCGAATAAATGTGAATTGCCTTCCAACTGCTCATTTGACTTCTCCTTGAGCAAATTTGCCAAGGGCTCTCACCTTCATCACGTGTTTCAGTCTGAACTTTGGGCTATTCTTGATGGTTTACCTTTTTCAGCAGAGGTCTATACTGATAATTCTGTTATGGATGGTATGTGTGGCTGTGGCATTATTATGGGTTAACGAGAGCATGGCTTTCGTTTATCTGATGGCCTTAATATTTTTACTGTTGAGGCTTTTGCCATTCTAAAAGCGTTGCAGCTTATTAAGTCGTTTGCTCTGGGTGAGTTTGTATCCTGAGCGATAGTGAGTGTCCTCATGTCTATCCGCAGTTGTTTTCTGTGCACTATTTGATGACCCGATTATGCAGATTCTGTCCTCTCTGAATTTTTCTGTTACCTTAATTTGGGTTCCGGGTCATTCGGGTATTCTGGGGAATGAGAGGGCTGATCTGCTTGCTAAGAATGTACTCAACAACCCTGAAATAATGGTGGTCCATAAGTCTGTGATCGAGTGGCGTTTTTAGATTAGGAATCTGTGCAATAAGTTATGGCATGATGAATGGCCCCTCAGCAGGTCTTGTTTGCGTGACATCAAAGATGTCCCTGTTGCGTTGTCTTCATCTTCTCGAAAGAGTAGGCGGGAAGAGGCAATTCTATCTCTTTTACGCTTGAACTGTACTTTCCTGTCAGTTAAGCATTATATTCATTCACCGAGAAGTTCGTGAGCTATGTCCGCTATGTGCTGTTGGCTGGACACCTAGACATATTCTTGTGAAATGTCCGAGGTATACCCGTGACAGAATGGTTTTGGGTTTTGGGAGGAGTTTTTCAGATTATCTACAGGATGATTTTGACCATAGCAAACTTTTCAGATTCCTCAAGGATGTGGGTATTTATCATCTTTTGTGAGTTTTCATTTTAGTTTTGGTGATTGGTGTTGCGTTCCATATGCCTGTCATTGAAAGAGTACATTTTGAATTTTAATTTTTTGTTTTTGTAGTGTTACTTAGGGGCGTTTAAGTAAGACTATCTAGACATGCTGTATATTTTGTGCTAGTTTTTGTTTAATTGTTGCTCCCACAGTTGGGAGATGCACTGTATTGGGTGTGTTGGTTTATGTAGTGGTATATATTGTGAGTTGAGTGGTGATGGTGTCCAGCACCTAGCTAGTTGATCACTACAAGAGGATTTTTAGTTGAAGTGCATATGATCCTATAGGATGTTTGCACTATAATCCGACTACCAACCAACAAGAAGCAAAAAGAAGAAGAATTCAAGGTTGCTAGCTTTCTTTCATCACCCTAGCAGGACTGGCAAAAAGTCTGTTTCCTGAATTGTTTATTTCTTTAATTAGACTACATTCGTATGAATTTCACGATGCTTAGTGTCAATACCGGAATTATACACAATAACTTAGTTCTTCCATTATCGGCTGTACTTTCACATTCCGCAAGAACTTGTAGAAGTAGGACAAATCAAAATAATGAAAATATCAGCAAATCAAAGTTGTCAGACAGCAACACAATTAAAGAGGTGACTATAAATACCTATTTATTTTTTTTAAAAATAATGATACTTATTGAAAATTTGCCATCCAGGGCAGTGCGACAAGATTTTTTTTTCGTCCTCCGAAATTCACCTATAATTTCCATAAATGTTCTCTAGGCAAATTTTGGGAAAACTTTACTTTAGATCCCTAAAAAAAGTACTAAAAGTACTGAACATGAAAAACATTAATAACTCACTTATTTTTCACTTATTATTATGTAACTTACCGGCAAAATTGTTAATTGCTATAGCCTATTATCTACTTGTTATTATTATACACTTTTTAATTTTAATCAGGATACAATATTATTATTTTTTTTTATTTTACTTAACTTTTTTCTGTATATTACACTATTGTAATTTTTTTCTTTGTATTTTTTTAAATAAAGGAGATTTTGTAAAAATGTTAAAAAAAAAACCTAAAACTGGTGGCGATGGAAGGCTATATGAGGAGGAGGAGGCATAGAATCCTTATAATTGTCATTATTATAGTTTTCATAAGCTATATTATGTAAAATAAATGTCAGGAATTTTATAATGTTTTTGTCAGGAAATGTCAGGAATTTAATTCTTGAAAATGTGTGGGAACCCTGTTGTTGAATTATTTTGTGCAATTTCAACATTATTTTGGTTCGTTGCTGAATTATTTTGTGCAATTTCAGAACTTCTTTGGATCCTGACGAGGGTACAACATCCCACTGACGATGAAATCACCAAATACAGAAACATCATCGAATCGAGAGGCTTGGATTTGACGGCGTTGAAGATAACAGATCAAACAGACTGTCCATAATTAATCATTTTTAAATGTTTATCAAATTAATTTTAAATAATAAATAAGGATCTTCAATAAATAAATTATTTTTAAATAATAAATAAGGATGTTCAATAAATAAGGATCTTCAATAAATAAATTATTTTTAAATAATAAATAAGGATGATCAATAAATAAATAAATTTTAAATAATAAATAAGGATCTTCAATAAATAAATTATTTTTAAATAAGGATGTTCAATAAATAAATTATTTTAAAATAATAAATAAGGATGTTCAATAAATAAATAAATTTTAAATAATAAATAAGGATGTTCAATAAATAAATTATTTTTAAATAATAAATAAGGATCTTCAATAAATAAAACAGTGTACTTTAGACTTCGCTGTAATATGCTAATGCAATTTTAATACTTTTAAAAAAATTAAAATAGTTTTCGGGAAACTAAAATATATTTATTGACACTACACTTGCTAAATATTTATTTATTTGTTAAATCATAAACTTTTGAAGAGTTAGATGTTCATTGTTTTTAATTGTACTGTTTATTTATTTATTTATTTATTTATTTACTAAATCATAAAATTCTGAAAAGTTAGATGTTTATATTTTTTAATTGCACTGTTCGTTGTCCACCTAGAGTCATGGCACAGTTACCAACAGTTTTTATGATTGCCGACATCACAATGTTAATTGTAATGCACAATGTTTATTGTGATGCACAATGTTAATTGTGATGCACTAAGTTAAGCTAACGTTATCGGAATTACAAAAATGGGCGGTAACTGTGCAATAGCCCTATTGGTTTATCCTTAACATTATTAACCAAAAAATTAAGCCTTGAGTTTTATTTCTCTTTTCAAAATTTAATTACCAATCAAAGTTTTAGAAAAAAAAATGAATTACTTTTCTTTAAAAGAGTAGTTCACGTTTTCTTTAAATCTATTAAGACTTGATTGTCTCATTTTTAATAACAAGTTATCAAGTCTTTCTATATTATATAATATATAAACAATGTATGGTCTTAAAATAAATGTTTGTTATGTTGCAATGAAATTCTTGAGTTATGAAATCCTGAGTTATAAAAATCCGGAGTATTGGCATACTTTAGCTATAAAATACATGAAATATGAAAATTTTTAATCTTTCTCCATAGAGATTTTCTAATAGTACAGAAAGTAAATTTTGTGAAACTACTAGATGGGATACTTGTATCGCCAACGATTTAATTTTTGTTATGGTTTTAATTGAGTTTAACAAATAAAGAAAATTGTCAAAGTAGGGTAGTAAATATAGCAATTCTGGCAACAGTTTACATGTCTGTATTTTGTACATAACACCATGGAAGTTATATAAATTCTTTCAACTGACTTTTTATTTTTTTTTGCATTGATGTATATATAGTATTTGCTTCAAGTTGTTTTATTAACCAAATTTATATTAACAACGGGCAGAATAAAAAGGTCATAGCTATCCATAAATACAACGCTCAATTTCTAACATTCAAAACTTAGAAAACTGTCCAGGTATTCTTTCTTCCTGAGATACCACATCTCCATGAGTTATGAAACAACCAATGATTCATAGCTCAGGAGTTCAACTGTATTAAAATGTCCAGTTATTCATTACTCTATTCAAAACTATTAAATATTCAACAGTGACAAAAATGATTATTTTGAAAATTATTTCGTTTTTTGCTATTTCGCGAACTTGCAAATAAATGATATGAAAACAAAATTAATCAAGCTAATACTTCTCATTGTTCTTGCGTTAATATATAAGGTTAATCAAACTTACAAAAGATTGAGAAACAATGCACAGTAATGCTTATATCATTATGAACAGAGGTTTTTTGACTAAAATACTTTTAATCTGCCAGTTATGTGTTAAAATTAAACTCAAAAGAGTTTGTTCTATGGTAATGGCATGCAGTAATTCTTTTGAGATTTCTTTCTTTTATGTTAGTACCTTTAAATAATTTTGTATTGTTTTTATGGAATTTTTACAAAATATGACATAGAGAACTCTACATACGATTGCGTGATGAAACAATATTAAAACAACAATTATTTAAGAAAAACTCACTTATTTTAGATATCTTGTAAAGATAAAATAGACCTAAGCAATTATTTTGTAAGTACATTTAATTATTCATGACATTTGCTTTAATAATTTTATTGTTATAATTTTATAGGGTTTAAAATCTAAGGAGTAGATAAATGGGAAGCTTGAATTTTACTTGCTATTATTACCACATTATTATCTATTTTGTGGTTGGTAATCTTTATTTAGTCTTTTACGCAAAGTATTAGTAATCATTTTTTTTGTAATTGTTCTCTTCTATTTGGTTTGTTAATTTTTATTTACTCTTTTACGCGAAGTATTGGTAATTATTTTTGTAATTATTCTCTTCTATTTGGTTTGCAAGTCTTATAAAACAAATTGTTGAGTCAGTGTTGGTATAGTTCTAAATAATCTTTACTTTGCCTTATCTGACATCAAATGATAAGTTATCAAGAGTGGAAAAACTAGAATGTAATACGTAATTCATTACTGTGTTATGATGGTTACCTAATCATTAAAAACTGTTTGTAATTGTTTGTTACAATGAAGATTTTATTTAAATTATAAATATTTTTCTGTTTACTTTCACTGTCCACAGTTTTACAACTAAACTTAAGGATTTGCTACCATTCATTGCATTTCTTTTATTGGAGGAACTTATTTTTGAAGCTATGAGTTCTCCGTTTTAAGTTTTTTTTAGGTATGTGTTTGTATTTAAGTGAATTCATGAAAGTTGTAAGCAATGCGTAAATTTGAATGATACTTACTTTAAATTTTGTTTATACGCTAATCATATGTATGTGTGTTTACTTTTGTAAAGCATATGCATCTACACACCAATTGAGTTAGTCTCCTCGGTGCAGGTATTTGAATTGATCTGCATGACTTTCTAGTTTGTTATTCCATCCTTACGTGAGTGACTGAACAGGCAGAAGTCCTCTAGACCGTTTAATCTTCCAATTCAAAGTTCTTTTTAACCCTAGAACGCTAAACTATATTTCTGGCAACGTCAACACTAAACATGGGTACATTATACCCTGTTTTGGAAAATTATACTATTATAGTTAATATGAAAATTTATTAGAAAAAATTGCAACATACTTAACTTAAGGTATCTAGTTTAAACCTATCAATGATTTATAGTTATAATATATGACAAAGAAATTAATTTATGAAAAATATAAAAAATTCTGTGAAAAATCTATAAACGTATAAAAAAAGTGCAAGAAAAGAACTGGACCGCCGAATTTTATAAAACTTGACAGGAGTCATCCCAGGTATATAGCCTCTGATCTCAGGAAGTCTTCAGCTGACAGACATTGCGCCAAGGGTATATAATGCCCTTTAGTACAGCAGTACAGTAAAGCTAAACATGGGTATGAGGTACCCTATTTGTATCTCCTCGAAAATCTCATATGCGGAGTAGAGTGTCATGACTCGATATATACTGAAGCTACATGGAATACTGGAGCTCTCACATTACAGGAACATGTCTAAGGAAGTATGACGTCAGCTACCCAGTCCATATGGTACTCATGCTTAGCGCTCTAGGGTTAAACAAGTAACGGTGCTTGAAGTACTTAAAACTTAAATTATAGATCTAACCTAAAGCATCAAAATGTTACAAAATAATTATTGTGAAAGACAAAAATAACTTGTCAGTAGCAACCGTTCATTTTAAGCAAAAATATTATATGAAAACAAGAAACTAAATCAGTCGGGCATCAAAGAGTTCAATCTGTTGCGTCATTGTCACCCCAATGGATGTGCTGATGATAATGATTCAAGTTTAACTTAAGGTTTGATACTAGACCAACATAAAAACAGAACGTCTTTACAATTCAAATACTTAAAGGATTTTTTTCATTTCATGATTAATCTGTTAGAACAAAACTCACACAATAACTTTATAACAAAATAGACAGTATCTACACACGTTTACCATAGATTCCCATTATAAGATTATATTTCAAAAGCAGAAGTTATTGACATCAAAAATAAAAGGCACGAGCGGATGACACTTCTTGATGCATTATCAAGTAAGCAAAATGACTCCAATAAATTTTTAGACACACATGTTTAAAGAAGTTTTAAATAATAGCTTACAAAATAATACAAATAAAAGAAAATGTAAAACTATAATGTAAGTATAACAATCTTATCTTGTGGTGAACAAAATTTTTTGATTATATTGGTTTTTATAAGAAAATATGATGTATAATATTGAAAAAATGTTATTTTGAAAAGAAAAATACTATACCCTTATTCGATAAAAGTTCCTTCAAATTTAATAGATACTCTTATGGGTAATCATAAAGGATAGTTCCGCAATAAAAAAAAACGGTAAAAATAGAAACTCACGACACTCTAGTACCTATCAATATTTTGTCGTTAAATTATTTGGCAACTAAATTTTGTTTCACCCCACAACTAAAATTAACAGTGTTTTCTTCACAATTTGCTTATTTCATTAGTTATTTCTTAATTTTTATGTTATATTTTACGCTTAACCGTGTTTTTTTCTCATTTTGCTCGTTCTTTCTTAATTTGTATGTTATATCTTACGTTTAACCGTGTTTTCTTCTTATTTTGCTCGTTCTCTATTAATTGTTATGTTGTATCTTACGTTTAACCGTGTTTTATTCACATTTTAGTTACTCTATCGCCATTTTTCATGTTATTTCATACATTCAACAGTGTTTGCATCTAATTTTGTGACGTCATACTTTACCTAAGTGACGTCACAATTTCAA
>JARUHE010315992.1:0-11735 GCA_031471125.1 Archaeomysis grebnitzkii | reverse complement strand
AACAACAACAACAACAACAACAACAACAACAACAACAACAACAACAACAACAACAACAACAACAACAACAACAACGTATTCCTACCTGGGCGTGCTTCAGTTCGTCCTGTCTCTTCTGAATGAGGTCTTCCTCTATGAGGGGAATGTGTGTCCCTCGTGACGTCATCGTCGCCATTTGTTGGCGGATTTCCTCCTTCCACGATTCCTGAAAAAGATTTTTTAAAATATAAATAATTTATTTTTTGGAAAAATAATTTATTTTTAGGAAAAATAACATTTTTTAGTGAAAAACCAGAAAAAACAATTTCTTCTCCTCATTGTTTCACTAAAGAACAAAAAATTATTTAATGTTTAGCAATTTTAACAAACAATAAACAATAATTTATTTTTAGGAACAATTTTTTTTTAGTGAAAAACTAGAAAAACAATTTTTTATCCTCAGTGTTTCACTAAAGAACAAACATTTGTTTAATTTTTATAAATTTTACAAAGAATAAACGATAATTTATTTTTAATAAACAATAAACAAACTTTATCATTGTTTTAACAAATGAAAAATAATTTATTTTTATCTTTGTTTTATGAAAATCCAATTTAAATTTTTTTACTATATAATAAAATTGTAGTTTTTATTGTTTCTATTGTTTTAACAAAAAACAAGAACGAGTAAATGCTGCCATTAAAGCTGTGTTTGTATGTTAATGTTTTTCTAAAAAAAATTAAATACAACTCAATATATTATTATATTAACACTTTAATTTGTTTCCAATAAAATCACCTCTAAGCCTTCAAAACAATTTTTGTTAGTCATGAATTTGATCTTAAATTAGATAAGTCTAAAAACTCTTAAAATGTCTATTATCTAAAAAATCTATTTTTTTGGGCAAAAAAGCCCTTCAGGCATTCTACCTTAGAATCTCCTGTTCTTTTATTTGTTTTAAATAAACTATTATTATTGTTATTAGTAAGTAAATACTGATTTTACAAAAAAAAATCCTTATTGACACCAGTGTAGAATAGAATGAATTTTATATTTTTTGTTTTCATTTACACAAAATTTTCTGTAAAATAATTTTTTTACGGTTTTGAAAAAAAGGGAAAAATTTCGTCAGTTTCTGCAAATCATCCACCACCCCTAGAACAACCACAACCAGAGGTCGTTTATAGAAGCTGGTTTTTCAAACACAGACTAATAACAAATTCTTTATCATAATAAAGCATTTTCGAATTATTTTTTCTTTTAATTGTGTGAAACAAACATAAATATGTTATTGTACTTATATTATTATTCATTAAGTGACAATTAGTATTATTATTTTTTAATACAATAATTGAATGTTAGCTATATCATTATATTATTCATAAAGTAACAATTTGTACCATTATTTTTTAATACAATAATTAAATGTTATATCATTATATTATTATTTATAAAGTAACCAATTGTTTTAATATTTGTAATACCATAATTAAATGTTACATTATTATATTATTATTATTTATAAAGTGACAATTTGTATTATTATTTAGAATATAATAATTAAACGTTATATCATTATATTATTATTTATAAAGTAACCAGTTGTTTTAACATTTGTAATACCATAATTAAATGTTACATTATTATATTATTATTATTTATAAAGTGACAATTTGTACCATTATTTTTTAATACAATAATTAAATGTTATATTATTATATTATTATTTATAAAGTGACAACTTATATTATTATTTAGAATACAATAATTAAATGTTATATTATTATATTATTATTCATAAAGTGACAATTTGCATTATTATTTAGAATACAATAATTAAATGTTATATTATTATTTATAAAGTGAAAACTTGTGTTATTATTTTTAATAAAAAAAACTGACCTGTGTTTTGAAGTATGCGTCTGCAGGCGTTGAACTGAACTCGACGGCAGCGATGTCCAGATGCATCATTATGTACTTGAACGATGGTCTGTTCCTCGGTTTGCCGTTCCAACACATCTCCACAATTAGCCTAAGAAAAAATAAAAATAAATAAATATATATAACTCTAAGAAACAAATATAATTGTTAAATAAATAAAAATATATAATTCTAAAAAATAAATATAATTAAAAAAAATGAAATGAAACATTTATTTAATAAACAGGAAATTGAAAGAGCGGATGCGGTCAATAGCACTGAGAATGTCAAAATTCTTAAGATTCTTAATCCTGTTGACCACACCCCACTCAGTCTGACCAAGCCAGTTTGTATTTTAATCTTACTTGAATCCATCGGGGCAGCTGTGAGGGACGGGGAGGTGCAGCGAGTTGCTCCCCACGCCGTAGATGATGGCCGAGTTGTCGACCTCTCGGTAAGGAATCTCTCCCGTCAGCAGTTCCCACAAGACCACGCCGAACGACCTTAAACAAACAAACAAACACGGTCATAATATAACATTTAAAATAGTAATAAAATATTAATAATAATAATAATAATACTATGATAATAATAAAAATAAAATAATAATAATAATAATAATAATATGATAATAATAAAATATTACTACTACTGCTAATAATAATAATAATACTATGATAATAATAAAATAATAATAATAATATATTAGTTTAAATGGAAATAGAAACAGAATCATTTCTTCTCAAACGATAATTCATCAAAGAAATTGTTTGTCGTAGATCACTTGCACAGAATGAGAACTCAGTAGCGTCAAAAGCCAAAAAGTCGTTAACTATGTTAACAAATTAAGTTAGTTATGTTTTTAACTACTGTATACGGGTAACTAGTTACGCGTATACAGTAATTAAAAACATAACTAACTTAATTTGTATCACTGGTGTTACATAAGATGGATTAAGCCATTAGACTTATGTATCACCAGTGCTATAAGAAACGGTTAAAGTGTTAACTTCCTAATCATAGCTTTAGTATGGACTCAAATGAACGCGAATGAAGACTCACCACACGTCGACCTTCTCGTTGCAAGGCTCGTTGCGGATGACCTCAGGAGCCATCCAGGCAAGCGTTCCGGCGAAGCTCATTCGCGTACTCACGTCGTTCCACTCCTTGCAGGTTCCGAAGTCGCTGATCTTCACCTGACTCTCCGTCCCGATGAGCACGCTGGTGAGGAGGGTTTTACACACGTTAGATGCAAGCAAGTAAGGTATAATAAACACTGTGGGTGTGTAAGCCTTCAATGGCTAGGTTTCTTGTTTATTATTTAGCTATAATAATAATAATAATGAAAGCAAGTAAGGTATAACAAACATTATCGTTCTATAAGCCTTTAATGGCTAGGTTTCTTCTTTATTATTTAGTTACTAATTGGTAATTGATATTTATATAGAATTCATATATTTTAGTTGATGGTTCATCTTCTTAACATTTTGCTCATTCATCTGAGCTTACTAGTTCTAGCTACATCAATAATGAAAATTGTTTAATTTTAATTTCTTTCAGTTATTAGATAAAACTCGATTAATCCATAAAAAGAAAAACTTCAAAAAAAATACTGGTAACTTACTTTGGACTTTTCAAGTCACGATGAATAATTTTATGGGCATGCAGATAGTACATTCCAGAGGCAATTTGCTTGGCCCATTCTGCCACCAGGCTTGGTTTTATTTGAAGACCTTCTTTGATCAAGTTGTACAAGGGACCGTAGGGACAATATTCCATCACTATGCAGTAGCAAGGTGGTTTTGTACAAACATGTCTGGAAAAATGGACAAGCCTTTGGTCATATATTTGTAAAATAAATCAATGTAAATGTGAGTTTTAAAGTGAATGAAAGTAATTTACAATGTCAAAATCTCAATGTAACAATTAATTTAATAACTTTGCAAGTCAGGAATTGGCAACCTTGCCAGCCATTACTCAAATGAAAACTCAAGTGTGATATTACCCCCTCACTCATATGTGACAGTGCCACGTCACTCAAGTGTGACAGTGCCATTTCACGCAAGTGTGATAGTGTCACCCCACTCAAGTGTGATAGTGCCACCTCACTCAAGTGTGATAGTGCCACCTCACTCAAGTGTGACAGTTCCAAATCACTCAAGTGTGCCATCTCACTTGGTTTCTCTAATTTACTCACAGTGCCTTGACAATGTTGGGGTGGTTGAGCTTTCGCAACTGCGCGATGTCGATCTCCTTGCGGTCTCGCACTTTCTTCACTGCCACGTAGCGCCCCTTCAGTATGCCTCTGAACACCGCTCCCTGAGCGCCTGCTCCGAGCCACTCCAACGATGACACTTCCTCAAACGGAAGCTCCCAATCGTCATTCACTGTGATGTGATGATCTAATATTAATGCTAGTATTAATGTTTAATCATGATAGTAATTTTTTATTGTTGTACTATCATTATCTTATTATTATAGTATCATTGTAGTATTATTATATTGCTATTGTAGTATTAAATTAGATTAAAAATATTTTTGAGAGTCGTTTAAGCTTTTTCAATTAAGTCAAATGGTTGAGAAAAACCCAATGGCTGGTTCAACAATAATAAAAACAATTCATCAACCGATTTAACAAACACAAAAACAATTACACAGCCGGTCGAGAAACCATAAACATAAAAATTGGTTAAAGAACTCTAAAATAACCCAACGACCCAACAAAAACCGGTTGGGCAACAAAAAACACAACCAGTGAGGCAACCACAAAACGATCTAAGAACTGGTTAGGCAACCATGTAAATAACCAAACAACAAGTTGGGCAACCATAAAACGATCTAAGAACTGGTTAGGCAACCATAGACATAACCAAACAACAAGTTGGACAACCATAAAACGATCTAACAACTGGTTAGGCAACCATAGACATAACCAAACAACAAGTTGGGCAACCATAAAACAATCTAACAACTGATTAGGCAACCATATAAATAACCAAACAAAAAGTTGGGCAACCATAAAACGATCTAATAACTGGTTAGGCAACCATAGAAATAACCAAACAACAAGTTGGGCAACCATAAAACGATCTAAGGACTGGTTAGGCAACCATAGAAATAACCAAATAACAAGTTGGGCAACCACAAAACAACAAACAACTGGTTAGGCAACCATAAAAATAACCAAACAACAAGTTGGGCAAGCATAAAACGATCTAACAACTGGTTAGGCAACCATAAAACGATCTAACAACTGGTTAGGCAACCATAGAAATAAACAAACAACAAGTTGGGCAACCACAAAACGATCTAAGGACTCACGTGGGACGGGTTGGTGCTTCTTGCCGATGATGGTGAGGACGGGGCGCAGGCAACCGACGATGCCCTCGAGCCAGGAGGCTTTGTGGTCAGCTCGGAGGTCCCCTCGGTAGGCCACCTCGAGGCCGGGGCTGTCGGGGCTGGAGACGTCGTAGTCCACCTGAGGAAGCTGCTGCGGCGATGCCCTCTGGGAGGAGTGCAGGTGCAGGTGGTTCAACTCCTCCTCCATTCGCAACATGCTGAAAAACACATCAGGGTTAGTCATGTTGGAGACTGTGATAAAGAAGGGATTCTATTTCTGTTAGGGAGACTATGAAGAAAAAGAAATTCATCTTTCAACAAGATTGACTACTAAATTTTTCCATCAATCAATACAGATATCAATCACATTGCTAAAATCATCATCTTTATGAAAACGACACTTTTCCCTAGCCGTAGTTAGCTACTCACATTTTTGATGATTAATTTGAAAATTAGTTTTAAATTCCTCCAATTAATTAAAATAAATTGAAGATTATTAAATGCTAGCACGGAATAAGGTTAAGTAAAAACAAGTACGAGGAATTTCGTAGACGAATTAAGCCTGTGACCAAGTAAAGATTATGAATACAACAAAATTACTATATATATATGTACAGTATATATATATAAATATATATACCTATATAAAATAAAAAAAGAAATACTTTTTTCATAATTCTACTAAGTTGTTGTTAACCAAGATTTAAAAAGAAAAAAGTTAAATTTTTTCATAATTCTACTAACCAAGATTTAAAAATAAAAATTTTGAAAAAATGTGAAAAAAATCCGCCTCCGCATCCGCCCCAACAATCAACAGTGACTAGAGAGGCTTGACTTTGTCACAGCCTAAAAAAATAAAATTGCAATTTATTATTGTGGATTTTTTTGCAATTTTTCATTTCAGTTACCATACTATCATTTTATCTTCATTTTAATAGTCACAATTTAATGGAAGAATGTACATTATATTCATGCACGTTGACAAACTAATGCTAAGTAAAACATTTGTTTTTGGTAAAGACGACGACAAGCCAAATTTTAAGATATTCACATATAAACCTTCTCCGATTTTAATGAAAATAAAAATTCCCTGTGATAAAAATGTAATTCGAATTTAATAACATATTATGAAACTCAATAAGGAATAAAAGTTCTCTTTGATAAAAATGTAGCTCGAGTTCAATTAAATATTATGGAACTCAATAAGGATACATTTTACAGCAAAGAAGAGTATATTTTATTAATGGTCTTTCATATTTTGTTTACCCTTTCATTTAAATCTATCAACATTAATACAAAAGGTAAATTATAACTAAGTTTTAACGGTTCAACCAACCATTTGTATTAACATAGTGATACTACAGGATCGATTAAGTTAAGCTTGCGTGTCAGAGAAATTCGTTTTTACAGAAGTTTTAGTAAAATCTATAACTTTCAGAAATTCTATTATGAAATTTCAGGATTTCAAGTTTGGTATTATATTACAAGTTTTCATTAAAAAACAGATATTTGAAAATTGCTCAACATTTCTACCTTTAGAAAAGTGTTCTAAAAACTCAGCTTAAGGGTACCCTCAAGACGATTTGGTAGAACACTTTTGTATTGCAGTGTCATTGGAATTACAATTCATTGCTGTACTCCAAAAAAAACAACATTAGTCGGAATTTCAATTTTTTAGTTTTTGCACCATTAATTAGAGAGAGCGATTCTCTTTCGATTAGTATATACGTTATACAAACAATCATACTAAATGGACAAAATTTCATAAAATTATGTTCTTTTCTTCTTTTTTTTATGGGGAAAAAAATGTAAAAATTTCAAAGCGATATCTTCCGCAGATGTATCTATTTGAAAAACATCTAGTTAGTTCCACAAATTAATCAATCATGGAATACCCAATCACCACAGAATAATCAATCATGGAAACCCCAATCCCCTAGGATAATCAATCATGGAAACCCCAATCACCACAGAATAATCAATCATAGAAATCCCAATCACTACAGAATAATCAATC
Organism: Archaeomysis grebnitzkii; assembly: GCA_031471125.1. NCBI lineage: Eukaryota > Metazoa > Arthropoda > Malacostraca > Mysida > Mysidae > Archaeomysis > Archaeomysis grebnitzkii. Next base: position 4,479 of record JARUHE010315992.1, on the reverse strand, counting down.
ATGGAAGCCCCAATCACCACAGAATAATCAATCATGTAAACCCTAATCACCATAAGATAATCGATTATGGAAGCCCCAATCATAGCAGAATAATCAATCATGAAAGCCCCAATCACCACAGAATAATCAATCATGGAAGCCCCAATCACCACAGAATAATCAATCATGGAAGCCCCAATCCCCACAGAATAATCAATCAATGACTGCAGCCCCAATCCCCACAGAATAATCAATCAATGACTGCAGCCCCAATCACCACAGAATAATCAATCATGGAAGCCCCAATCACCACAGAATAATCAATCATGGAAGCCCCAATCACCACAGAATAGTCAATCAATGACTGCAGCCCCAATCACCACAGAATAAGCAAACATGTAAACCCTAATCAAAACAGAATAATCGATGACTGCAGCTCCAATCACTAGTTCACTAATCCTTCATATAAAAGATAATATAGGAAATCCGAGACAGCAAATAATTGAATAGAATTTATTAACTTTTAATGATAAGTTCACGGCTCAGAGAATTATCTATTTGAATCAATAAAACACTTTTTACACCCACCAGTATATACATTCACCCCGTCTAATTGGATCTCCCTTCTCCCCTTCCCCCCCAAACAAAACATTGCATCACGCATCTTGCATTTCTCTTCGCAAACATGGCGTCAATTCAGTAATGTTGTCTTCTTCAAAAAAGATGAAACACTTTTTTGAAGAAGTATGTCAAAATTTTTATGATATGTCATGTCATGCATTTTTATTTCACAACGTTTTTGTCAAGTCATGCCTAGGTTGTCATATTTTCAGTTTTTGTTGAAAAATGGACAATTTTTGGTTTGAAAAAACAAAAAGAAAAAGCATAAACGAAAAAAAACATTTCTGATACCCTGCGTGTGCCTCATCAGTCATTTGAATTTTTACATTTTCAGTTATGTAAAATCACAACAAATTAAGGTTAACACAAAGTTATTCATGAATTATACTCTATGCACGTATTTATCTAGGTCTATACCAACATAAAATCAAAATATAATATTTTTCTTAGGTCTACACTAATATTCAATCAAGATATGATATTTTATCTAGCTTTATACCATAATCCAATCAAGATATGATATTTTATCTAGGTTTATACCATAATCCAATCAAAATATTATACTTTATCTAGATTTATTAAAAACATACAATCAAGATATAATATGTCATACCAATATCCAATCAAAATATGACACTTTAACAAGGTCTATAACAGCATCCAATGGAAATATAATACCTTAACGAGGTCTTTGCCAACATCCAATCGAAATATGATACCTTAGCAAAGTCTTCACCTATATCAAATCAACAAGGTCTATATTAACATTTCAATTAAAATATAACGCTAGTACATCCCAATATTTTTTAGACTGCCCATTTGAGCACTGAGCAGGTCAAAATATAATATACCCTCTTGAATTTAATTCATGACTTCTCAGTCAGTATAATGTTGAACAGAGATTAAACAAACTAATCATTACAGTGTTGCAAATGAAAAACAATTGTGTTCAATCTACGCACAATGTAAAGAAAGAAAATCGTGCATTCAGTTCAAACCACACGCGATAAATTGTATGAGCGACGCACATGCAAGCAATGCACGCCTGCATTTAGATTTAGTCGCCGTAAGAGTTTAAAGTTAACATTCATTCAAGTTGACGGTCAAGTAAAAATATATCGTCATCAATAATAACAACAATTTCAATAACAGAAATATAAAAAAAAGAAGATTATAGTTAAAAGCTATAATATTATTATTGCCACTTTATTTTTAGTACCATTGGTGAAGTAGTAATAGTTAATCAATAATAACGCCATACGCCAAGGGGTGTACACTGAAACAACTTACTTGTCGTCTGGTTTTGGTTGAGTGTCAAGGGGTTTGTTGTAAGAAAATGGCCGACGCCTTCTCAGAACGAACTCCATTTTCTTTTCTTTCAAATTCTTTTTCAAACTTTAACTTGTACAGATACAGGAGAAAATATTTTTCCTCCAGGTCGATTTATAAACTATGTGAAACCAATTTCTGCCCGCAGAAAATGTTCAATGCACAACAAAGTGTATATAAACAATGTTTTTGTACAAAAAGTTTTCTTACGAAATGTGCAAAATAGAAAAGTTCCACACCAAAACGAACAAAAAAACGACAAACGACCAGCGTGTCGTAAAATAGCAAATGTTTTGAAGAAAGTATCAAAGGCACAAAAATAGCAATTGTTGAAACGTTTTATCACAGTATGGTTTCAAATGGACAAATTCTTTAAACAAACACTTTGAACGTTTACTTGTTTTTTTTATAAAAATTTAAGGGAGACCAGCTCACCTTTACAAAAGTATACAAAAAGAGATTTGGAGACCAGCTCACAAATTCTACATATGCCAAGTATTTCTTATTAAAGTTAACAAGATTGAGTAGTTACAAGAAATTATAAACAAACGGCTTACCAAGATGATTCTAATAGAACCACCATCCAATATAAAATATAACTATCGGATAAACCAACTTTCTTGCAGCCTAAAAGAAAGTGGATAGTAGAAAAATATGTATAAAAAGGCTTTCCAAGGTGATTCGGGTAACCCAAATCACCACCCAAAATATTTGGATACCAAACTTTTCTTCCAGCCAAGAAGAAAAGGAGAAATGATAGAAAAAGTATCAAAAAAGACTTCCAAGATGATTCAGGTCAACTGAATCACCACCCAAGAAGGATATTTCCAAGCGATCTTCCAGTCTTAAAGAAGAAAGCGGATTTACATCAAATAAATGCTCAAGTTTCCATCCATACAATATTCTTGTGTAAAAATAGTGAGGAGGTCCACAATTTACTTGAAGTTCAAGGTTGAATATAAAGTTTGAAGTGTTCCATTCATAAAACAAATTGTCCTTGAGCGTAGATTTGGTTCATGTAGCTAGTTGCAAAAGACACCTTTTGTAAAAAATCTTGCCGTGATTATTTCATTATTTTCCTTCTGTCGAAGGCCAAATTTTGCTGATGTTACTGTATGGTAATAATTCTAGTAGATCCAGCTACTCAATTATTACCAACGGACGTGATGAATCAACCAATTCTTATCGGCAGTGAAAAGCGTTGAGATTGTACTTGAAATTTTCTTAGTTCGGATCTTTCATTACAATTATTTCATGTTCTTGTTTACGTTCTTATTGTTTTTCAAATATTGTTGGGACACTTTAAAAATAAACTTTATATCACAGTCCCCAGAAGGGGAAGAATCACGTCATGTCCTCCCCTTCAGGTGTCACGAACTAAACAACCGAATCATTAAAAGTTCACCTGCAGTCAACCTGTTCATGGAATGTATCCCGCTCGTATCGGATAAAGTGCGCGCGCAGTAAACAAACCCCCTCACCCCTCTGATCCCCCCCCTTCACCCAAATATAAACAATAGCATTTTCAAGTTGAAGGTTTGAGGGGACTTGGAACATTCTTACATAATAGTGGTCTTGGATGTTCCTTACATAATATTGATATATTTATTTTGTCTTCATTTACCCTATGAGCAATTAATACTAATAATAATGATAATACAAACAAAAATAATATTAAAAAAGGAAAAATAGTAATATTTAAAATTAAAATAACAAAACTAACAACAAAACAAATAATGAAAACTATTGAAATTATATTAACAAAAATAATAATAATAAAAACGATAATAATACTAATAAGAACAATAGAAATAATAACAACAAAATTGTAATCGAAAAATGAATAATAACAACAAAAATAACAATAACAATAAGTATAGTAATAATATAAACAAGTATAATAATAATATCAATTACAATAGTAACAAGAACAATATTAAAAAATAATAAAAAATATTAATGAAAATAGTGATGTAAATGAGAATAGTAAAAATAATAACGAAATCAATGAACAATAAAAAAAGAATATTTTATTGAACATACTAATGAAAAAAGAATAATATGGAACAACAATGAAAAAGACCGATAATAATAATAACAATACGGAATAACAATGAAAAAGAACGATAATAATAATAACAATACGGAATAACAATGAAAAAGAACGATAATAATAATAACAATACGGAAAAACAATGAAAAAGAACGATAATAATAATAACAATACAAATAATCATACTAACAATGAAAATCAGAATATGAGCAAGAGAATATAAAACTATTCAAGAAAACGACACTCTTTTAGTTATTCTTTACAAAATGTCAAAACCTTCCAAAATTAATTATTAAGCAGTCGACTTTTTACCATAAGATGACTTCTGCTATAGTATTGATGTTCTCACATGCTGATATACAACATTTTAATATTATTAGTATTAGTAGTAGTATTACTATTGTTATTATTATTATTACTATCATCATCATCATCATCATCATCAGCATCATCATCATCATCATCATCATCATCATCATCATCATCATCATCATCAT
>JARUHE010315981.1:0-11735 GCA_031471125.1 Archaeomysis grebnitzkii | reverse complement strand
GCCGTCCATGGCTCGCTCTTCAAACCACATGAACAATGGAGCCTTATCCAACAGTTGGATAAGGCTCCATTGTTCATGTGGTTTGAATAGCGAACCCTGGACGGCTGAGGGCAACAGTTTAAAAAATTCCTTCACATTAATGTCTGCAAAGTCATAAAATAGAGTTCACCAGAGAGTGATTTATCATTGTTAAACATAAGTCAATTTTTTTTACGGAACAATCATTACGAGTGAATTGGCAAGTTTTGAAATAAGAATATTTTTAATCAGTGCAGTTTAGCAGTTCATACAATTGTAAAGTCTTTTTGACGTAATCTTATAGCTACCATGCATTAATATTTAATGATGCATATACGTATATATTTACGGAACAAAGGTTTCATAATTTCAATGTTTGAAAACTGTAGTCTTATAAATATTTAAATACTTCAAAATGACATGCATGCATGAAATCTGCTTTACTGAAGTGCAAATCACATCTAAATACAAATTAATCTTCTCGATTGAGAATGCCAAAAAATCTGAAGGAGGAATATCAGTACTTACATCTTCATTATTTTGAATATCTAGTTTAGGTTTCTTTTTAGGTCCTTGCAGTGCTTTTAAGGCTGTTAAATTGGCATCTCTTTGTCTCATCTCCTCCATTTCCACTCTTTGCATCTAGAAAAATATTATATCATTAGAAAAAAAGACTTTTATGACTTACTTAAATTTTTGTTAAGACAATCATGCATTGAAAAGTTTAACACAATAATAAGGAAGGCTTTAAAGTGAAATATATAAATAATGTTAAAATACAGCTCTGAACCGAACATTATATTTACTAGCCATTAATATGAAGACAAAAATATTCACCTCTTTAGCCTTAGCCTTCAGCTTGGCTTGTTCTGGATCTTCTGATTTACTTCTAGACTTAGCTGCTTTCATCAGCATCTCTCTTTCTTGTTCGTCTTTTCTCTTCTTCTCCAATTTATCCAATTCTTCTAAAAACCTAAGTTGCCCTTTCACATCTTGCGTCACCTCATATCTTGGATCCGCCTACAAAATAAATTCATTGAGAACATTCAAAACAAAGATTTTTACAGCCTAGAACATTTATGCAGTTTTCAATTAGGTAAATGAGTAACAAGCCTATTCATCACTATTCTTCACTTAGTACATCCATTTTGAATTTAAAAATGGCAACACCTTTATTGTGTGGCGAAGATACATTTACTGAATATCAAATATATTCATTCCAATAGACAATCAAACTTTCTGCACCAAGATTCCAAAGAATAGGTGAACAAAAGTTTTATTTAATTTTGTATCCATCTCTATTAAAAGGATTGCACAATATTTTTATGGTAATGAGTACAGATCTACAAACACCTGATTACTAATTTGAGTCTTTTTAGGCTGTGACAGAGTCCAGCTTCTATTAACTAATACTTATTGTTGGGGTCGAGATGGATGCAGAAGATGTTTTCACCACTTGATACATTTTTGACAAATTGTTTTACAGATTTGTTTATTTAACATGAATGGTCTTATATAGAATTCTGAACAATATTGTCAAGAGGATTTTTTTGTAAAAATCAATATTTATTGGAATAGTATGTTTTCAAATCTCTGGTTAGACACCACTTCGCAAATTTCTGAAAAAAATATTTTTTTTTCATTTATACATTTTTTAAAAATATTTTGATGTTGATGTTGGTGTTATCATAACTTCTACTTGGTCACACCCTTAATTTGTTTATAATTTTCCTCATACTTGTTTTATCTTGAATTTGCTTGGCATTTTATAACCATTTTTACCCTGGCTATTATGTCTGTTTATTTCCTAGGAAACCTTACCTCAGAAACATATCTACATATGCCAACTGAACGTCACTTAATGCTATTTTAGAAAAATTTGAATGAAGTAACAAGGTTTACTATTTACCTTAATTATGTCGAGTCTATGTTCTGCAACTACGGCTAATTTTTCTACAAATGTTTTTAATCTCTCTTGTGTTGCATGTGATATTAATGCTAAGACTTCTTTCGGAGCTTCATCTAAATTATATTTACTACCTGAAAATATTTTTCTGCATTAAAACTTTGTCACCGTTTCAGATTTTTATGATAATTATATCCTGATCAAAACTTATGCCAAGCTGATTTCTTTTATTAATAATAATTATTCTTTGACTGTGTATAAACTGCTGGTCAAGTAGCGAGTTTATTTCAGGCTTCTCCATCTTCATCCATTCTATCTATAATAATACTGAGAGTGGATTATATTAGAACTTGACAAATATAATTAGTAAGGTAACAGAAAATAGATTCAATATGCAAGTAGATTATTAGATTGTAAAAACAATGTTTGATGTACATCAACATCTTGTAATAAAGCCTTTGTTTTATAGACATATATAAAGTTACTTTTTCAAAATTGTATCGAATTACATAAGACTTGCAAGAAATTTGTTATCTGACAATGCAAGCACAGATTAGTGCACACCTTCCAGTCAGGCTATGACTTCAGCTGCCGTGTTTTTCCATTGGAATTACTATTGAAAAGTGCCGTAACAGCACCCGTAGTCATGCTCTGCTAACAGTGCTGAACTCAAAGAAGGAAGGAATGTGGATGTCATCGCACTAAATATTTACACTTGGGGCATAATGAACAGGAATGAAACTTGACACTTACATATCTGTCTAACTCTGTGCTGAAGAGGTCCAGCCAGTAGGAACATTTCATCTTTACAAGATCGGATTTGAGTGCCAACAAATCCGGTTGAGTCTAATATATGTTGTGATTCTTCTCCCAAATTGACACCTCCCATGGCAGCCACGTCATTGATATCATCATCACCTATATTGCTTGACGATGAATAGGAACTACTGCAAAATTTAAAACAACAACTAGTAAGTGTTTTACACTTTCACAACCTTACTTTAAAATTATCATTAGATCTTATACTAAGTAAATAGATAACCATATATAACTAAAACAAGCATGAGTAAATGCTACGCATTAAAAACGTTGTTTGTATGTCAAAAAAGTTTCTAAAACTAGGAATTTTTTTTAAACAATTCTATATATCAATATATTAACACCTTTCTTTCATCTGTTTACAATAAAATTATTTCTAAGCCTTTAAAATGTTGGTTAGCCACGAATTTGAAGATAAATTGGCTAGGTCTAAAAACTCATAAGGTGTCTTATTATTTTAAAAAATATATTTTTTTGCAAAAAAGGACTTCAGGCATTCCACCTTAGAACTTCCAGTTCTTTCATTTATTTCAATTAACTTTTCTCTAAACCTTTAAATAAAAATCTCAGTTAACCATGAAATTAAATTTTCTTATAAAATGAACAAGTAAATACTGATTTCAGAAAAAAAATCCTTAGTGAAAACAGTTTAGAATGTTATGTTTTTTATTTTCATTTAAACAAAATTTTCTGTATAATAAATTTTATTTTAATTTTTTAAAAATGGCAAAATTTCAGTCTAGTCCACAAATCATCCACTGTCCCAACAACAACACCAACAATCAGAGGTAAGTTATTGAACACAGCGTAACAAATTAGTTTCATTAACATAGCAAAAAAGCCTTACCTGTAAACAAATTCTTTATCTTTAAGTTTATCTCTTTCTTTGGTAGTAATTACTTTATTAGTAATAATTTGGTTAGTTTTTGCAATATTTGGAGATGATATGGACGAGTTCCCTATGACGTGAGATGTCACAGGATGTCGATTTGCCATAGATACTGGTGAACCTATGACAGGTTGTGTTGCCCTTACAGTTGTAACCAAAGTTTTGTTTCCTACTCGAACTTGTTGAACAGATTGTGGCTACAAAATAAAAATTTGGCATAAGATTTCCTACATTAATCATATATAAATCAGATTAATACTTCACCATTTCACAATAAATATCTTTAAATATCACCATATAATAAATTTAAAAAAATTAAAATGCATGAAGTGAAAAAATTTATTATGGTAAATCAAAATAAAAAATTCATCCAATGTGCGACTGTTTAGACATTAAACCCTTGGGCTTTGATGTTGAAAAAAATGGAACAATAATTTTGACATATTTTGAAAGAAAAAAAAAGGTTGCCCTTCAAGTGTTTGACCAAAATTACTGCTTTACAAATTAAAATAAAAATAAACATAAACGATGATTCTATTTACCAAAGCATTTCGTTGAATGACAACCGACCGTTCTCTATAATTATTGTAATTACTTACAGAAACAAGCCGAGCGGGGTGGGGCGACGTTACACCAGTCACATTATTTGCAGGTCGATGGACGACTGCAGAATTTGCTGGCGTAACGAGGCGTACAGGGCTAGGTTGTGAGGGGGAACGGAAAAGTGCCATTTGCTGCAAATAAAAAACATTGTTTATCAATTAGTTTATTTTTTAACAATACAATGTGTTTCAAAAGTGAATGATTGATTATATAGACTTTGGCCAAAGCCCAGTATTGCATCGATAAGGTCTTCAAAAGTGAGAAAGGTGATGCAATAGTATCAAACACTCATCAACTTTGTGAGATTTGGTCCACACTATATGTATAGGAGATTTTGATAAAAACCATTGTATGAAAATCATTAAAAATTCATTTTTTCAGAAAAAAGAACACTCCGAGCAACATTGATGAGAAGGTTACAATAAACAACTTGTTGAATAAAATTTTCTGGAACTCTGAAGATAAAAAAAAATATTTCTTAAATATGATTCAACATTCCAGACGACAATGATGAAAGCACTACCTGAAAAGTAAGTGCTAATACTTTACTCCACTCCACTCAGTCAACAAAAATGAAATATTTACTACTTGTAAACATATATAAAGATTTGCTTTAAATATAAAACTTTAATGTATTTTAGTCTTTAATAATAATTATTCAGACACAATGTATAACCATGTGTACTCACTGTGGGTATGACGGTGGTAGAACTCGGCACAGGAGTCACTGAAGATAGGGGTGGTGGCCTGACCCCATCGATCGTCAGTTCTCCTTTTGCCAGAGACACTCTGAGATATGGTAATGTTTTCTGAAAGATTATAAAATACATTCAACTTTGTGAAAAATCTAATATATTTATTTCTAGATTATTCAAGATGTTTAGTTTGTAGTGTAAATATAGTTTTATGTAAGTTTTATTATGAAATGAAAAGATCTTCCCGTGGGGAAAAAATCCTAAATTAGAATTATCACGACAAAATATACCGATAATGTATTTATTGTAATCATAAACTTAGCTTAGTTCACATTGAACAGCACATGAGGTCTTACTTTGAGAAATGGAACTAGACATGGTTGAGGAGAAGAATTCAGGTCTTTCTGCAGTTCTTCAGTGAAGGCTTCTGGTTCGACCTCACCATCTATCAAACCTTGTATTAATTTTCGCACATTACGCGCAACTGATGCTTTTTGATCACTGGCTAGTTTTAACAATGTGGATAGAAAATTCTTGCACTTGGTTTTTGCAGATTCTGCAGATATAGTTTGCTGTAAAGAAAGAAAAGTTAACCAGACTCTTTATTTTAATTAATCAGTGATGGTGAGATAATATAATCTTTATATATTAGTTTACTTGATATAATTTATAATGCATTCAAGCAGCTAAACCTTGACCAAACAATGCTTCACTTTCTTTCATTCACTGAACAATCACCAGAGTCATGGTGTAAAATATTAACCAAGATTATAACGAAATGAAGAACAATATAAAAACAGACAATTTGAATCTGAAGATACATAAACTAGAAAACTCTAAAGCCAAAATTACATCAATCACATAGCCTAACTTTACAAGATATCATTAGGTTTACTTTATGAACAACCAAAACCAAAAATATTAAATGACTTCATACAAAATTTATTTTGCAGATATTTCAGTACAAAATGAGAGACCAAGGAAATGGAAAACCTACTGTTGGAACATTTCCTTGTGTGGGTTGTTGTGGTGTTGCTGGATTTGTGGTGTTGAGCATGGACGATGCGGTCCCTACCGTGGTTAACCCCGTGGTTTGAACCACCGAATTAGTCCCCGGCGTTGTTGCCAAAGAAGCCACCATTCCTCCAGTAGTCACCATTTGCTGTTGTTGTGCAGACGTGGCTGTCGTAACTGCATTGTTAACCACGGTGGTCTGTAAGACAATATTTTAAAACCGTTTTAGATATGAACAAAAAGGTCTATTTTCAATGGAAGAAATGTTATGCTCACACGAGAAGCTTGTCTTTAAAGCAACAATAATTTTGACCAAGAAATATATCTATGTCCATAATAAAATTATTTATTTATTAAAATTTAATAAAAAAAAAACATTAAACTTAATAAAAAGCTTTTCAAATAAGTTATTTTAAAATGTCACTCGAATGAACAAGCACAAGAGTTTGACTCACCTGAGGTTGTTGGAACCGATAAACGGCATTGGGAATGGAAGTAGTCGTGGGGGTTCCATTAGGAGGAGCATTAACTTGCAGCAGCTGGAGTTGACCATTCTCAGTTTTGACCAACAAATGTCCTCTGGTGCCAGGTGGAAGACCTTGCAATGCTTGAATGGCAACCGGCTGCCAGAAAAATATCATTAATATAAATAATCTCAGACTAAAATGTGTAGGTTTGTTTTCACAAATATAGATACAATTCTCAAAAAATGCATGATAAATAACCAATCTCATTAATTTAAGTAGTTTTGGTATCCGAGAAAACAGATCATAAGCACACAAGTTGCTCATGCAATTTTCAGAAAGTTTTTATAATCATTGACCAGAGGACAGTAGTCACTGATATATATATATAACTGATGATGACACCTGTTGTAGTATATATATATATATTTATACTACAACATGTGTCAGCATCAGTGATTTATTTCATTCTAATATTAGAATAAACAATTCATTAGAAAAATATCGATGTTTAAAAGAAAATATAAAAGATATAAAAATATTTACAGAATCTAAGTTACACTTGTGTTGCAAATTGGGCAAAGTTATAAGAGAACATAAAAAATATAAAAAATAAATAAAAATACATGAATTAAAAACCTACCAATACAAAGTTTTTTGTTTTTTACACACACACACACACACACACACACACACACACACAAAATGTATGCTTTAAATTCATTCTATAGATTTTCATATTGAACATAAATTGCACTATATAATTTTTTTAAAATATTTTTCCTTTAAAATCAATATTTATTGATATAATAGACAGAACATTTTGGACACAAATAGTTTTGCAATTCCTTTAGATTTTTTCATTAAAAATAAATTGCATTATATATAGTTTTAAACAACGTTGTTTAATGGACTTTTTGTGAAATCAATATTTATTGAAATAATAGGTTTTCAAATCTCTAGTTAGATATGACAGCATGATTTTCACAAAAAAATTTTATAGATTTTTTACAAAGTTGCTTTGTATACAATTCTAAATAACATTACACAAATAATTTTTCCGATAAATCAACATTTATTGACCGCATGTATTTTCAAAAAATACTTTTTCCAATTTTAATCATAGGTTTTTAATGAGTGTAGGAGCAAAGTGAGCAGAAGCTCTGTATATGGTTGTAAGGCATTGCTTCAGCTGCTGTCAACAGTGTCTTCCAATAGTAATTCTAATGGAGTAGTCACAAGAATGGCAGCTTAAGCAAGGCCATGATGGTTTGTTTTTCTGTTGTTGTCAGAGCAATGTTTTTTAAGAATAATAGTTAGGGTTTTAATCTAATAGTTCTTCATTAAGGTTTTATTTCTAAAATTTATAGTTTTATATATAATGTAATTTTAGGTGTTTTTTGCCAAATTTGAAAAAATTACCTTTTTTTGTATACTTGAAATAAAACTAACAACTATACATTCAACAACTTTTACTAAATCATTTTTTAATACAAATTTTTATTTTTGGAAATAATAACTAGTGTAATGATAATAATAATGCATCAAATTTCTAGAGCTGTGATTAGCAGCTCACAAAGCTGCTTGTCATAGTGACATTTTCTATATTTAAAGCCTGCAATATGCCAAAATCTTGCCCAAAATTTGGGTCACATTCAATTTTCAAACTATTTTGATTTCAATAATGAAGAAATTTATATTCCAAAAATATTATACATAATTTCATTCCCATCGATCATTTTTTCGATCACTATCGACGAAAAAAATTCTACATGTTTTCGTACTTTCAAATGATTTTCAATTCCAGGACTTGAAAAATGGCCACAATCCATTTTAATTGGTTAATTTTCAATCCATTTTGCTTCGAGGCATATGATGACATTAATATCCAATTAACAATATATTATAATTTTTGTACAAATCAAATTATATCTTTGTCATCATTGTATTTATGTGCAGATTTGGTAAGTAATATTTATCAATTAGAATTAAGTGTTAAATTATTTTATTCAATGGCTTCTAATAAATTTATAAAATAAACATACAGGGTAAGTATAGCCCTATTGAAGCTAATTAGCTAGCTAAGTGAAAAACTTCGTGATTGGTTGATTGTAAGTGTTAATGAAACGAGTATGATGATCAGTTGAAAGGGAAATATTCCAATAATTTACAAAGTAGATGTGACACAATATCCAGTCACACTTTCATTTAATTAAAAATCACCTTAGAGACCATTGATGCATAAATAAAAACAAAATATGAAAAAAAAATTATGTCCACAAATCAAAAATGTTACAAAGTTTTGTATACTTCATTTCCAATCCATTGATGCATAAATCAAACCAAAATGAGAAAAATAAAACTGTTAAAAAAAAATTTGTTATGGGTGATGCTGGTTTTCAGCATAAATTAGTTGATTGAGAAAATATTTTAAATAACTTGAAAATGTTTTTACTCAACTTAAATTTACATTTTTGGATAATTTCTCATTGATTTCTATAAAAGCCATCTTGTTCTACCTATTACCCAAAAAATATTTCAGTTATTTCCTTTTTTTATTAATGGAAAACATACATCAAGTTAAGGATATTTTGTCCATCGACTAACCTATGCTGAAAATCAGGGGTGTAAATAAATAATAATAATCTTTATTTTCGGCTCTGACCGAAGCCATGAATATTTGCTGAAGCTTTGGCTTCAGCAAATTAGTTTTAATTTCAGCTTTACATACTGCTACTGGATTGTAATTTTGTCTTAACCTATAGTTTTCTTTTTCTTGAATCTTATTAAAATTTATAATTAGAGATGATGAAGTGCATAACTCAAAAATCCACACTGAAACAGTAGTATTTAGCATAGAAAAAGTATGGAGAACATTTAAAGTAAAAGATACAGTAAAATGTTATGCTGAAGGTAATAAAGATTGTTGGGGTGAAGACAGACCTTTTGTTTTCTTTTTTATTTTACGCCTTTTCAAAGATTTTTTCTGTTAAATTATTTATTGAAAATATTTTTTTTTCTCTGGTTGGACAGGATTTGGTGTATTAAAAAAAACTTAATTTTTATTTTATATATTTTTTTATGGACCATGAATGGACAATTATAAACAGTGAAGTTTTTTCTAGAATATTTATTGAAATAATAGGTTATAAGTTTCTGTTTAGCATGTTTTTGACTAAAAAAAAACATTTTTATTTCAATTTTTCAGTTTTTTATTGAACACAAATTGTTTTTTGAAAAATAGTTCTTACATATTGGTTAGAATGCCCATACAAACAAATGTTGTTTAGCAAACTTTGCTGTAGAGCTTCAAACAAACTCCCAATGAGCTTGGTCAAAAATTTTAACCAACAAAACTTTCAGAGTAAAAAAAAAGTTGTTTTTCATTGAAATAAAAAAAGAATTAATTCTTATTGAAAAATAAATAGTACATATTGGTAGAAATTCTCATACAAACAAATGATCTTAAATAAATTTAGTTGTAAAGCTTCAAACAAACTCCCAATGAGCTTTGTCAAAAATTTTAACCAACAAAACTTTCAGAGTAAAAAAAAAGTTGTTTTTCATTCAAATAAAAAAATAATTAATTCTTATTGAAAAATAAATAGTACATATTGGTAGAAATTCTCATACAAACAAATGATCTTAAGTAAATTTAGTTGTAAAGCTTCAAATAAACTCACAATGAGCTTGGTCAAAAACTTTAACCAAGAAAAAATGTTTTTTATTAAAATCAAATATTTTCAATTAAATTGAAAAATAATTAGTGCATATTTGTCATAATGCCTAAACAAGCAATTGTTATTAAACAAACTTTGTTGTAGAGCTTCAAATAAAAGGATAAATCAATATTGAAGGGTATCCATGCCATACGCAGCCTACCGAACTACGAAAGGGCGATCACAACGGGTTATTTCTGTTATTCCATAACGGACTTGCTAAGAATACGACTTAAAATCCTTAGATACTTGTCAAGTTGTTATCATGTGGTTTATAACCAGTGTTTCATAACTCTTGGAGAATATTTTTGGTATTTGTAAAGCCCAACAGAAAACACACAAAATTAAATATTTTTTTACCAAAATGTTTGTTTTTATCATTAAAAAAAAGTTTTAAGTAGACTTGTTGCAGAAATCTATGATTCACTTGTAATAATAGAGAACTAGAAATGCTCGTTTCTGATACCTAAGACAACATTTCAAATTTTCCGCCAATTTACATAGTTACATGTATCACTCCGCAGAGATATGCCCTCTAATTTGCCACCTTTGTCAGTTTCTTTATACTTGTCTAGTTGAAGACATGTCCAGTTTGGACTTAGAAAATTGCAATGGTTGCTCTTCAACTGTGTTTACACTAGTGGCCATGATACATTATGACAATGAGGAAGCATTTAAAATATTGCATGAGCATAGCTTACTCCCAATTGCTCTCCATCAAATCCACCACATTCTCCAATTTTTGTGGTTGATGACGATGTGGCTGCTGATGCCCCAATGGCCCTTCAAACTAAAAGTAGTTCTATATTTTTGTAATTAACCATAATTAGTTTAGGTTAGATTTGTAGTTTCAGGGATTTTTCAAGAACCTTAGTGGTTTTTTTAAACTAATTTAGTGGTTTCAGGGACTTTTCCTAACCATTCTGCATGTTTTAAGGAAATTTAAAACCAGATGTTGGGCTAATTTCATTCATTTAAGTGCGAGAAAGTGAAAACTCCAACTCTCTTTTGGGACTTTAAACTTAATTTCGGTAAAACTTTACGACAGCTACTCTTTCTTACAACAATGGCGTATTACACCAATTAATTTTTTTTTTTAAATCTAGAAAACCTCACCTAACCTTACCTTACCTAATCCACCCTTCTTGTATGTAAAGAGTGTAAATATATAAATAAGAGGACCTATAAAAAAGTTCCTGAAAGAAATTGTAAAAGTTATTAAAGTAAAAAAGGTTTTTTAATACATCAATGTTGTAAAAAAGAGTAGCTGTCGTAAAGTTTGACCTTAATTTCCGCCAACTTTCACCTTCATATTCGTTTAAAGCACATCAAAACATTTAGGAAAAAAATATTTTGCATGTGGAAACCATTTTCTGCCAGGCTTAATATTTACCATATTTTTTGCTCATAATTTTGTATTATTGTTTTTAAGTTTTGAAAATAAGTGTAATATTGATTAAGATCAGCACTATTGCACATGTTTCTAAATATACTTACACTAATATTAATTACCAATTTAAACTAGCCATACATGACCTGAAATCTCGCGTGGCTATAATTCAATATTTATTTTATGAAAATAATTACTCCTGATAATGTTGGTTAGAT
>JARUHE010315970.1:0-11737 GCA_031471125.1 Archaeomysis grebnitzkii | reverse complement strand
CTTACTCCGTACTAGAGTAAGCAACATATGTCACCTGCATATCCTTAGGCTACACATCACTTGATGTGGGTAGTAATATTAAGGTTGATATGTGAAGCGGGGCAGATAAATTCGATTAGATCCGCTATATAAAATCCCCAAATGTTGTTATTATTGTTATTATAACCACAGTCAATCCGGTCTTAAAGGATTGGTAGGCATGAGGCGTGTTCTCGCCATAACTTATTGTTGATGCAATCAAAATAACATTGTGTCAGTGTGATTGAATCACAAATAAAGTTGATTGAATCAAGAAAAAATGGGTCGAGTTCACAGCTTATATATACTCAGAAAATGCAAATGCAAGGAATGTCCACAGATGACAAAGCTTCATAAAGGATGGTGATGAAAGGAAAGGATTCTCATTTTTTTTGCTTTGATCTGATTGGGAAGTAAAAAATCTAACAGAGCCGTACAAGGCAGAAGGACAGATTATTGTTTTAATAATTTGATTAATTAAAGTTTTTCTGTTTTTCTTAAACATGTTTGTTTTATTTTGTTTTTGGAAATTGTTTTAATTCTTGTTCTTTTAATTCTTGTTATTTCTTAAACTACTATTTTCTATTTAAAATAGTTCTGTCTTTTTTTAATCTTTTAATGTTTTTGTAATGTCTGTTGGTTAAATCGTGACATTCCAGACCATGGTTTCATTACGTAATTGAAGCTAGCCATGCAATCTCTCGATCTAACAATTCATTCATTTCAACGAAATTGTTTTTCGTAGAAACTAAAAAGTATTTAACAGTTAAAATTAAAGCTAATGTTTATGTAAGTATTAAAAAGTATTAACAAGTAACATTAAAGTTAATGTTTGAAAGTATTAAAAGTATTAAAAATTATTTGACAATCTACACTAAAGTTAATGTTATTTTTATTGGCAGGCATAAAATATAAAAAAAATGATCAACGAATGTATTATCCGTTCAGAACTCTCTTGTCAAACTACTCATCCAAATTTGTATTTAGGTACAGTTGAATAATAACTAAAAATAATGATAATGATAATAATAAAAGTAAAATAATAATAATATAACAGTAAAATAATAATAATAAAATAATAATAATATAACAGTAAAATAATAATAATAAAATAATAACTAATAACTAATAACTAATAATAATAAAATAATAATAACATAACAGTAAAATAATAACAAAAACGACATTTGTTTCTGAAAAGCTTCAGATACTCATTGTTCATGTAGTTTTAGGAGCGAAGTCTGAACTACTAACGGTACATCTGATTTGTTTTCTTTTTTATGCTCGCAATGTTATCAAATTTTGAATGACATTTGTTGCTGTTGGGGGTCTATAATATATGTGTATATAGTCTAGCATAAATGCGCGTTTAAGCTATATGGTCTAGCATAAATGTGCATATACCGTATATGGATTTGTCAGGTATAATTGAAGATAGATACATTGGTCAGTCTGGACAACATATACGCATATGATATGCGCTTTGCCGACCACAACATTTATGTTAACCCAACCCCATAGCGAATGACCACCACCCTTGTACAGTTTTTTCTAACAATTTCCTGCATTTGAACAATAGCATTTAAATAATATAGAGTTTACCTCACCTGTGCTATTGTCGTTCAATTTTCGAAATGTATAATTTAGATCGACAAAAGCACAATTGAGGTAACCCACATTCAAATAACATAGAACTTACCTCACTTGTGCTATTGTCGTTCCAATCGAAATTTGTTGCCTCGTCATTTCAATGGTAAATTAACCCTTTAACATCTGTGACGAGGAATAACATTTTGTAAGAGTTGGTTTCAATGTTAAGTTTAATCTAATTTAATCCTGTTGTAATTATTAAACATTTTAAACATTATTTTAAATTAAATAAAATTTATTTTCAACATTATTTTAAATTAAATAAAAAAAAAATTCAACTTTAATTTAAATACATTTTAGTTCCGTGAAAATATTTATTCAGGCGTAAAGGGTTCGCCAATTTGATATCCATGAAATTGGACGCGCGGCTTCCTTGTTGGCGGTAACATTCAACACTTTTGCGATTAGATCCAACTGGACCAAGATATGGGTGCCAGGCAAGTTCACTGCATGATGTCACCATGCAGATACTGACCAGGTAACACTACTTAAATTCGTAATGCGTGTCGGGTGCTTGACACACAAACACACACCTAGAAAAACACACGCACCTAGAAAAACACGCACACCTAGAAAAACACACGTGCTAGCAGAACTACACCGATATATACCCACACACATACACAGAAAGACACACACACATACAGACACACACAGTCCATATAAATTATTTACGATGTGCGACCAAGAATTTAAGATTGCAGAAATTTTTCAATTTGAACAAAAGTGACTCAATAATACTCCATCTGTGACCGGCATGGCCATCTGTAGGCATACGTTGTGCAATAAAACAGTGCCACAGCAGAGTGCCATTTACAGTGTGCCATAAAACGGTGCCTTTACAGAATGTCATAACATAGTGTCATAATAGTGCCTTAGGCCTCTTGACAAGTGCCAAAACATCGCAGTGCCATTTAAATCCGGAAATATTCTTTTTATCGCCAATTTCAATGACTGGATTAACTCTTCAAGGTCCAAGTAGACGAATTCGTCCGATACAATACACGTTGGCTTCAATTACAACCTTAATGGAATGTAGTTCTTATGGATTATATTTTTCATTCACTTAAGAATTAAATTGTATCAGCAGTGTTTCAACTTCTATAGCATTAGTTTTTATGCTTTTGTCTTCTAAAAATATGTTTTCTACATATTGTTTTTATTACGAGTGTCATTTTGTTTTTTGTGGTGTACTTGTGTATTTAAATTCTGTATTGTTTGAAAGGTTTAACTAAATTAGAATTTGTTGCAAACTAAAGTACGTTATTTCAGAAAATAGTAAAACCGTTTATTTTATTTTTCATTTTATCAACCATAGATTGTTATACCAGTAATAATAGGTTACCATATTCAAACTTACTTGTAATTTTGCCTTTCTATAAATTTAATTGGCTAATCTAGAACTAAAATGTAACTCACCCAAACTATAAAACTAATACGTTTGTAATCCTCATGTAGTTGATATGCTATAAAATATTTGAAACTTTTAAGGAAGTGAATTTTTTTTTGTTTTATTCCAATACCGATAATAATGTTTAATGCAAATTTTTTTATCAAACGAATCATCAAACAACGAGTTAGATCATCAAATAAAGAAGAAAATCATCAAATAACGTAAAAAGTTAATAACTAAGACATGCAGAAGAATAATCAAATAACGAATAAAAGCGTTAAAGAAATGAACAATTACTAAAGAAGAAAAAATCATCATGAAAGAAAAAAATTATAAGAAAAAAAGATATCATCAAATAGAGAAAAAAAATAATTGAAAAAAGAAAATAATCATAAACAAGAGAGAATAAAATCATCAAACAAAGAAAAGAATTAATTTAAAGAAAGAAAAGAATCATAAACAAGAAAATCATCAAATAAAGGGAAAAATCATCTTGAAAATACAAATCCTTGACAGAAGAGTCACCAAAATAAAGAAAAAATCATCAAAGACAGAACATGAGAATCATAACTTGCATGATGACTGTCATTAAATCAATGAAATAAAATAACTTTGAAACGTAATGTTAATAAATTATACGTTTATAAAGGATTCCGTTAACTTGTTAGTTTATATAAACCGTTTATTTATATATAAATCATATATAATTATGTAATTTAGTTTATATATATTCTACGTTTACTCTGTGTTTGTTCAACAGTGGATCAAAGCAGTTAATTCAATCTTGTATCTATTTGACCTTTAATAACAAAGTGATTGTTGTCGGAAGGATTGAAATACGTCGTAGTTAGCATTGAAAGACATCCTTAATATAGCAAACTTATAAGTCGTTTTAGACACTACAGGATTGATGAAAAAAGGAACGAATGATACAATACAAAAGTGAAGTTGAAGAATCATTCAGCAAAATAGTAAGTCTATTAATCCATCTCTGGGGTAAACACGAGATCTATCCTGAGAATAGGAATATTCCCATTCCAAATGGCCTGCTTCCTGTGCCTCATTAGGATCATCCCAAGGAAGGAAGGAACCTGTCGGCATACCTAAGACTGTGTAGGCCTAACTCCCTCAGGCCTAACCCCCCATAGGCCTAACTCCCGCAGGCCTCCTTGATTATGCAAAGGGAGTGCTGGGGATCCCACAACTCTCCGTGCATTCTAAGGCCATCGAAATATTTGTTCGCAATTAAGGCCTTTGTTGGAGGAGTGCATTTTGAAGGTGCATAAAATTATCCTTTTGTCTCACTCCTTCGCTGACCCTCCAACGCCGGATGAATTGTTCCTTAAGGACTCCAATGCATTGAAGATAACATTGAAAACCGATCTTATGGCCTGTGGTGAGTTCGTTCTTTCATACAATAGGTTGTTGTTTGGGGTGGTTCAGGAATTGTTTTCATTGTTTCTTTATGATATAAACAATTTTCGACTACAATAAGTGAATTATTATTAAAATGATAAAATCAAATAAATTCTTTCTGAAAATACGAAACTTGAAGATAGATTATGGATACAATTTGTGAATGAATGAAGGGTAGCCTAATTTTAACCCTTATTGTCATAGAGACTAAAACAATTTAAAGTTACCTAAAAATAACCATAATTCACTTCAGATCTCAATGAGTTAAATCTGTTTGATTTGTTATTACTTTTGTAAAGGGGTCAACAATAGCACAAGTGAGGTAACCCACATTGAAATAACATAGAGCCTACTTCACTTGTACTATTGTCGATACATTTGTTGGTCATTATTGATACCTACCTACCTTACTGGCTTTTGGTAAAACTCATTGTATGTGTTAAGTAGTGTCAATTATTATTATTATTATTATTATTATGATAATTAGTATATACAAATACTAAATAGTTATTTCATACTATAATTAAAAGTATTTCAAAATTAAACTTAATTTGCCACTACAATTTGGTATACTTTCGGGACATAACAAATGTAATACAGTGAAAAACCAGTTTTAAAACGTTAAAGATGCTCGTATAACAATAAACAAATAAACATTACACATCTTTCCTGTTTTTATTTTTTGGCGTCTTCTTATGAGTTTATCACTTAGCTGTAATATAATTTTAATGTTTTACTACAATGTATATTTACAATTTTTGTCTCGTTTTCATATGTGCATTTAATATCACAGTCACTATAAAAGTTTTTTTTCAAAACACATTTTTTGCAATAGTGTAACACACATCGCAAACATACTAATAATTGTAGTGTCAGTTTAACATAATATACTAATAATTTAGCTTATAACACAATATGCAAAAAAAACAAATGCATTAAAAAACACTAAAACAAGATAAAAAATGCAGTATTAAAAACAGCAGATCGTAGAAAATATATCAACAATGACAACATAGTTTATATCAACACTGACAACATAATTTATAGCAACATCCATAAAAACACATCTACAAAAACAAAAAATAACGACGACAACAACACCAACCACACGAAAAACAACACAATATCAAAACCCATCAAAAATAAACTTCTATACCATTACCGCGACCATCCTAACTGCCACCATTACCAAAAACTCCAACCTCATACCATAAAAACCATCTGCCCTACCAACAAACCCATCATTACCATCTCTACCACCCCCACCAGAATACCATAAGGATAACCCCACCAGCATTATAGCTACCATACCTTCCCTACCACCTCAACCACCACCACCACCTTCACCACCACCTGAGTACCATCAATGAACGCGGCAGAAAAAACCGACTTCAATTAAAACGCGAAGACGTCACGACCTTCGGATCATTCATCGCCTTTGTCAGGATTTCGGTTCGGAGGAATCGTCTCTAAGAAGGATGCTCTTCTTTTCTATCCTTTTCTATCACCATCACTTATATCTTTGTGTATCACAATGAATTCTATCTTCTATTAGTATGACTTCTAGTTTTTTCTATCACCATGACTTTTATCATTTGGTTGTCTTTTCTATAGTTTTTTATACTTTTCTATCATTTATATTCTTCTTTGTAGTTTTTTTACTATCACTGTTTATATGTCTATTATTCTTTTATGTTTATATTTTTATTGCAAGTCTTTCTATCATTTGGTTCGTTATCTATCACTTTGCTTCAAACATTTTTATCCTTTGGTTCCTTCTATCACAAAAATGTCTTTTTTTATCTCAGCTTTATGAAACACATAAACAAATCTGCTTTAGCAAGATTTTTTTAACAACAACAACAACAACAACAATAACAATAACCAAAAACAATAACAATAATAACAATAATAACAATAAACAACAGCAATAACAATAATAACTAACAATAACAATAATAACAATAACTATAATAACAATAACAACAATAACAACAATAACAATAATAACAATAACAACAACAACGATAATAGAAAAATATATTATTGTTATTAAAACAATGTCTTAACCAGAAATAAAAAAACTGAAAATTGTTGAACAACCTTCCATTGTGAAATTTCAAGGTCACATGTCGGTGACTTTGTCCTGAAGATGTAGGTATGAAATTTGAGACCGTAGTTCAAATTTGATCTTCATTACTTGCAGATTGTATTTACAAGTTTGACTTTTTTCCACTCGGATTAAACCGATAAAACAATTTTGAGTTTCGTTTGGAAGTAAATTTATGAAATAGTGGAATAGAAAAGACAATGAGACAAAACTATGTGTACAATTAGCAAGGGGTAAAGATTGTGAAAACTTATTATACAGGTTTTAATGGTTAACCCTTCATTTAATCTATTAGGGCCTGAGGAGAATCAATAATGGTTATTTTCAACGTTAACTTAACATAATTTAGTCCTTACAGAAAATATTAATCAGGCATTATAAAAGTAACAAAAAAAATTCTCCTTGTAATATGGGTTTTTATGTATTTTTTAACCTGATGTCTGCCATTTTATTTTATTGCATTCTCATTTTTGTGTTACGTCATTTGTTTAAATTCAGTAATGCATGATCAATTATTTAACTAAGGTATAAAATACATTGATATTAGCATTGAAAATAGCCATTGCTGATGCTATTAATGAATCACAACATGCAGTAATTATTTAAAAAAAATGTTTTACATGCATGTTAGTCCAAAAAATTTGTAAATGTTTCAATATTTTTAACCCAATAGAAATAACACAAGTACGAAAAAATATGAAACATTGATGAACGATATTAAATGATAACAATTGAAAAAATATTTCGTTCTTTCAATTTGAGTCACTTAAAGATGTTTAAAATCCAAATAAATCGTCTCCATTTAACTCTTCGTTGCCAAATGTATCATATACGAATCGACAATACACAAGTGAGGTAACTCTCATTCAAATAACATAGAGCTTACCTCACTTGTGATATTGTCGATCCATATGAAGTCAATAAGGACTACTCCAATACTAACTCTAATGTATTCCAGTCCTTATTGTTATTTTAGGTCTATGTGAACCGATAAAATCGTTGAAAGTGGCATTGTAAACCAATATTTCGACACTGCATTTATTTTCATCTTGCTGGCTTTGTTGCTTCAAAACATTTTCCATGTTTGAAACTTTGTCAGAAAGTTGTTTGTTATTTGGATCGACAATAGCACAAGTGAGGTAAGCTCTGTTATTTGAATGTGTGTTACCTTACTTGTGTTATTGTTGATTCAGTTGTGAATCGATTCACTACATAACCACATCGTTTTTAGGTTTAAGATTAAAATATATAAAAAAATAGTTGACATTTTTTTTCAAAAACTTTTTATCTACATTTTTTCCTTGAGCAAAATTTTATTGAATCAATAATTTTTAAAACCACTAATTCCCCAAACATGTATTGGTGCATACACGTGGACATTTCTAACGGCTGTCTTTCGAGCTCGCTCTTCAATATCAAACCACATGAACAATGAAGCCTTATCGAAATCTTGATGGGGATGGTTGGATGTGGCTTTATTATAGAGCGAGCCCTGAACGGCCGAGGGCAGCCGTTAATTTCCTTCCAATTTATGCCCGCAAAATGATAAGCTTATGTTCACATGAAAAAATCATTAAATTGAAGTGTTGACTGTTGACAATTATTTATTTTTGAAAGTTACTGAATTGTTAAAAAGTTTTGATAAAAAAAAACATTTTTCATTCTGATCGTAATGATTGTTATTGTTCATATTGTTACTTTGTTTTTATGTGCTATTAACATATCTATTGTTACAGTTTCAACATTTTTTTTTATCAATGAGTAATTATTTTTGCCATAATTAAAATACATGATTATTTATTACTACTCTTATGGTTTAGATGGAATGTATTCATTATTGCAATAAGGACTGAAATACGTTGAAGTTAAGATTAAAATAATCCTTATTTTATTAGTCTTATTGTACTATAGGCCAAGAAATAAGAGTCCTCGTCCACTGAAAAGGTATTTTCAATATAAATTATTAAATTATTCAAGCAATTGTATAAATAAAATTAAACTATTTGTGTTTTTTTATTTTTATGTTTTAATATTTTACACTAAATAAAAAATAATTAAAAAAGTATATTTCCATCACCTTAAGTTTCATGAGACTCTTATTTCTTGGGCGATAGTACTCTCCAGGACTGAAAAGGTTAATGTTGAGAAAGTAATTAAAAAGTTTTCGAATATTTTTGTGATAAATCGCGGATGAATAATTAAAAGAAGTGTCATAATAGTGCCATTAACAGTGCCGTTAAACAGAACACAAAGTCATTGGTGGCACTTATTCCATTAATTACCTGGCACTTAACAACACAATGGAAAGACAACGAAATTCACGACTTTCCAAAATTATTTTTTTGTTTTTTTTTTGTTTTTAATTTTACTTTTTTTTGTTTGTTTTCATATTTGTTTGTTTTTTGTTTGCTTTCATATTTGTTTGTTTTTGTTTGCTTTCATATTTGTTTGTTTACATATTTGTTTGTTTTTCGTTTGTTTACATAGTTTCATGTTTTTTATTTTGTCTTAAAGTGTTATTAAAGTTGTATTTAATTATATATTTTCCTTTATTATGATTATATTATAAGTTGACATTTTCTTACTTTGTTATATTGTGCACAACACTGAGGAGACCGTGGTTATACTGTTAACGTTATATGTTTCATTATTTGGTTTTAATTTAATAACAAATCAACAAATTTTGAAGCCTTGCTTTTATGTTCCGGGTAAATTAGCAATTAATTTCAATGTATTGAAACTTGAGATAATATTTATATTAATACTAAGATAAAGATTTCTATAAAATATATTTGTAAGGAAATTTTGCAAGCTTTACATAAGAAAACTGCTCCCTCCTACCTTTTGCTTCCTCTAAGTAATAGCTGTCCACCCCCCAGCACCCCCCCCCCAAATAAAATAAAAATGTTTTTACTTCCTCTCAACTCAAAATAAAATAAAAATATACAAAAAGAGAACGTCCTCCAAAAGTAAAAATAAATCCCCCTCCGAAATAAAAGATCTCTCCTCAAAAGTGCTCCTAAAGTGGACTGGATTTAAGCACCGCAATAAATACGACGAGATTTGATGTCCACAAAAAGGCAATTAAAAGACGTTTCTTCCCTTCCGTTAACCCTTTAACGACGGACGCCTTACCCTTTAAGCCGAATTATTAACCTTATGTCTATGGAACAATTCCTGGTGTTTCAAAGGGTCAGTTGCCTTTGGGTATGCCTATCCCCAGAGGAACTTTTTCATGTTGTCATAGTTCAAGGCCCAAAGGTACAATTTTTGGTGTGGGTAGTTCTTAATTATTTCAATGTGAAGTGATGCTGTGTGGTTTTTGAGAGGACATAGGATCGCTATATGAACGATGCAAATTAGTGGTCTTTTATGCTATTATTTTATTAATGATATTACTCTTATTGATAATGTGCTTGTTGGTATTATTAGTTTTTTTTTTCATACTCTGCTTGTTTGTATTATTAGTTTTGTTTATACTGTCCTTGTTGTCATTATTATAACAAATAAAATACAAAAATGGTGATACGTCTTAGCAAATAACTTCTCTCAAAGAAAAAAGACGAACAATGTCTAGAAACACAATTGTATCTTTACTGGGTTTTTCTTGTTCATATTTTAACCTTCCTGATATTGTAGTATGGTACGAATGTTACGAAGGATTGTTTTCTATACTAACTTTGATGTGTTTTGGACCTTATGACAATAATTCCGTGGAGCTTAGACGGTTAAAGCCTTTGTTGTGCTTTTCTATGACTGTCTATGGCAGACAGGAACTGTCAGGCAAAGTGATTTGTCCGAATTATCGATTTTAAGACAGAAGGTTTTGGATTTTTCGAAAATCTTTACAAAACTAATGTATGACAAACGAATTGTATGTATGTTTGTTTGTCGTGTGCGTGTATCATGTGTGGGTATATGTTTATCATGTTTATATGTGTTTTCCTCGCAAGAGCCTTAACTATGTATGTATAAATAGTTAGAATAATGGGTGGGGTAATCTATTTTTTTATGAAATCACAAAAATCTTTGCCCAAAAACAGTTCAACCGTTTATTATGAACAAATTTGGATATGGAGTCCACAAATCATCCACCGTCCCAACAAAAACATCAACAACAACAGCAACAACAACATCAACAACAACATCAACAACAACATCAACAACAACCCCAACATCAATCAGGTATCACGTATAGAAGCTGGTTTTTAAAACACAGTTTAATAAGATAAATACATTTATATTATATTATTTTGAATATATTTTAAATTTTTAGCAGTGACACTTTTGGTTTGTGGTTCATATACAATGCTTTTATCGTGAATTTGTTTGTTTAAAATAAATAACTACATAAAATTAACATCCAAGCTCCTGCTAAATACTTTATACATAATATAATATATAGTTTGAAAGGTTTAGAAAATAAATTATATTTTAAAGTGAGATTTCAACCTTTATTATATTTAATATATCCTAGTAGGATCTATCCTTAGTTAGTGGCTGATCCTTGGCTGTTAGCCACGATTTCGTGACTATTCTATGGCTCCCTTGGAAAATAGCAAAGAATTAGCCATTGAAATGCTATTAGGGATAGAAACCTATGGAATGACCTCCTCCCTCAAGTGTAAAGTTATGACCTAATCCAATCGTTTTATAATCACATTATCTAACATTTGTTTTTAGTGTTGGTGAAATAACTTTTTATTCTCAATTGAAACACAGGACTGCATGGCTTGGTATACTCTGACCTTGAAGAAATAAAATATATTTTAAGATCATTAATGAAATAAAAAATGATTATTGAATAAAATATTTTTTAAGATCATTAATTAAATAAAAAATGATTATTGAATAAAATATTTTTTAAGATCATTAATTAAATAAAAAATTATTATTGAATAAAATATTTTTTAAGATCATTAATTAAATAAAAAATATTATTGAATAAAATATTTTTTAAGATGATTAATTAAATAAAAAATATTATTGAATAAAATATTTTTTAAGATCATTAATTAAATAAAAAATATTATTGAATAAAATATTTTTTAAGATGATTAATTAAATAAAAAATATTATTGAATAAAATATTTTTTAAGATCATTAATTAAATAAAAAATATTATTGAATAAAATATTTTTTAAGATGAT
>JARUHE010315959.1:0-11738 GCA_031471125.1 Archaeomysis grebnitzkii | reverse complement strand
AATGGAATTATTGTAAGTAAACGTTATGTTGACTGTAGCAGATATCCTTTTTCCCCCATGTCATAGTTGAAATGGTATTTTAAAACCAAGCCTCAAGATATTTGCTTATGTTAATGTTGCAATGCCTTAACTTGCCATGTCGTTAGTTTGGGTATATGGAACTTGGACAATGCCCGGTAATGCCACGTTAGGTAAATAATTCAACATGGTGTTCACCCCCAAAATATAACAGGTTTGTAGTTATCATTCCCACCGTTCCGTCATAATAATAAGGCAACGTAACTTATTTATCGAGGAGGGAATCATTCTTGTGAGGTAGTGATGTTGACTCGTTGGCAATCAAAATTGAAAAAGTTCAAACATTCACTTAATGCATAATTTTGTTCTAAACAGCGTATAAAGTCTTGGTGTTTAATAAGAACTCTTTCTTATTTAATTTGGTTATTACCAGTTATTGAACAAAATCAATCTGAACTACTGTTGTTAAGTCAACACGATACATCAAAACCAATAGATTCAACTCCATCAAAATAATGATCATAACATAAGAAACCAATAACAACATTTTCAATGAAAGTAAATTTATTTAATGATACAATTTGTCATTGAGTCACTCACTCAAGGAAAATAAGAAACATTTATTATTATATTTTATTTGTGGAAGAAGCCTTTCAATAAAATATAATTATGTTCGAAAATTGATGTCATTCTGGTAACCATGGCAACGGTGGTGTGACTATGATAAAAGACCGTTGCCATGGCAACGTCGATGAACCCAATAGGCTGTTTCTCTGTTTACAATTTCAATGAAAAGGACTCATTTCAACTTTTTTAATTAGCAGCCAATAAAAAAATTCTTTTGTTTTAAATAATAAATATTTTTATATTCAATTCATTGATCGAGAACAATCCTTGTTAATTACAACTGTTTTTCATTTCATGTATTGGAAAACAATAATTATAAAAACAATTTTTAATTGAATTTATTCATTGTTTGTTTAAATCTGTCAACCTTTATTGTAATTGTGATGATAAAACTATCATCATAAAGCAATAACTAATAATAAGTGTTGAACTAAATATTGTTTATATTAAAACATGAAAATATACTGTATTATAAAAAATAGACAGTTAAAAGTACATGGAAAAATAAGCTTCTGTCTTATTCCTTGAAAAGCATTTTAAACTTTTGTAGAAAGAACAAACCCTGACTATCATTAATGAAACATTTTTCAGTCCAGATAATTTAACAAATAACTAAGCAAATATTAAATAATAATTAAAAGTTATGAAACTTTAAATAATGAATGATAAAACTAACAATAATACTTACGAATAATAAATATTAATGAACAACATAATAAAAAAAATGTTACCATAAAAATAATAACCTTTATCAATTAACAAAAGGGTTAAATTTTTAGTGTTAAGTTTATACAATACTAAAAACTAAGAAATTGTTTGCAAAAGAGTTGATGATTAAAACTTTTTTTTAAATATTCCAACACTGATTTTTAAACTCATCTGTCAAAACAAATTATTCTAGTAATTAGGTGAAGACGGTAAAATTTGAATTTTCTTTAATCCAAGTTGGAAATAAAAACACAATACAAGGTCTAAAAAATAAAAATCAATGCCAAATATAATATAACACAAGTAATCCTTCATAAAAAATAAATAATATTTACCTAGAAGCTCGACATAGAAATTATACGTTCAACAAATAATTTAATAATAGTAATAAATAACAATAATCGAAATAATAACATAAATAATAAAATAAATAATAATATGCATTAGTCATCAAACAATAAATTATTCACGTTTATTTATTTACACCGAATTTATATCTTTGGAATGGACGAAATAAATCAATTAATTTAAATAATATGTTCATGAAATAAATCCATCTGTCATCATATAATGACAAATGTCATTAAAATGACACAAATTGTCATACATTAATGTCATTTATGACACCATTGGAATATATGTCATAATCGCATGCAATCCGTATCCTTCATAACACTTGGTTAAATCGATTGTTTAGTGAAAACAACATTTTTAGATTAGGCTATTTAAAATTACAAAGAAAAGTAAAAATGATAATGGTGATAATGATGATAATAATGATAATAATGATAATGATAGCAATGATGAGTAGGATGATCATGATGATGATGATGCTGATAATGATGTTAACGATGATAAACGATGATACCGATGATAATGATGATCATGATGATGATGATGCTGATAATGATGTTAACGATGATAAACGATGATACCGATGATAATGATGATAACGATGATAATGCTGATAATGCTGATAATGCTGATAATGATGATAACGACGATAATGATAATACTGATGAAAACGATGATTATGATTATCATGATGATAACAATGATTATGATGATCATGATGATAACGATGATTATGATGATAGTGATGATAACGGTTATCAAGATATAAGCTAAGATTGTAATGATAAACATCTGCATATTTTATATATATTGCTTCTGACTAAACGTTCTAGTAGGTGCACTAAATATATTGTGTGTGCATCTGTTTGTCAAAGTACATCTGACGAAGTTTTTTTAATTGTAGCTGCATTACTTATAAAATTAATGACGAGTAAATATTTTCACGATGCAAATATATTTAATTCAAATTGCGAAAATTTTGCCATCGAGAACTAAAAAAAATATTTGGCGTACAGATGTTATATATCTTTTCAGGTAAAATAAATTGCCAAAAAGAACAAGAGCAACAATAATGAAAGGGAAACATAGATTTTTATCTACATTAAAAACTTATGTAGTTAAAATTTAACATATAAAACACACTGTTTATTTCATATAAACAGTATTATCAACTGTATAAGCTGTGTATACATGAAAAAATGTTGTGTTGAATGGGGAGTATTCTAAATTAAGGCAACACAAAATATAAATAAAAAAAAATACTTCTAGTTAAAATGAAAATATACAATACTTGCAATAGTTTAAGTTTCTAAAGACCCAGTCATCTTTATAACATTATATCTAGCAGTCCCAGTTTATGCAGTCTTACATTGAAAATTATAAAAAATTATCTGAACTCTAAGCCTCTTACATTTTATTTTTACGCTCTACATAGTCTAATATTTTTAACTCTTTTGAGATTTATTCAATGTATTTATATGTCCCAAATAAATGTTTTCAATTTATTCAAATATATATGAAAATAAATGTTTCAAATATTTAAAAAATGTTTAAGCTCACACGAATATATTTCTATTTTTGTTTCTATTACGAGGAGTCGTTGAAAAACTTATTTTACTAGTAAATACAAAATGTTTCTTTGTTTTATTTTATGAATTTTTTTCATTTTATTTATAATACTTTGAATAAAAGTATTTAAAGAGTATTTATATAAGATTTTTATAAGTATTTATATAAGAGTAGTTGTTTTCATTTTATTCATAATACTTTGAATACGAGTGTTTAAATCAACGTATGCATTATAATAAGAAAGTTTTAATCGCGCTAACCCTTTTTACAACAACTATTTGGCTCTTTAAAGATCGCTTAGCACAGTTTCACATTGAATCAATTCAGTTAATACCAACGTCTTCTGTAACCCAGTGGGCAATCAACGTCGTTTCAGCCATTACTTAATAGTTGAAGTGCGGTTTGTTAAGCAACACGCCAAACATAAACGGCATAAAAACGTTGCAAAATCTTTGTCATTGGAATTATTATTGAAGCCAACGTTGTACAAACATCTAATAACGTTGTTTAAACGTTATAGCAACTTCAATACAACGTTGTATAAATGTTAGATGGTTTTAAAACAACGTTGTAACAACATTAAAATGTCCGTTGGGAACTATGTCCTATCTACCAAAAATCAAAAGACCTTTTCAGGTACATTTTTTTTGGTTGTCGTAAAACATTAACACATATGAAAGTCTACTTTATATGAAAGGCTGATTGAAAAATTCAAAACTTTATATTTAAAGTAACTTTTAAGTTGACGAGGATTCTTATTTCTTGGGCGATATTACCATAAGGACAATATTCAACCAGCTTACGGTGTTTTCTTCTTAACAACTTCTATTTCAATATTTTATTTTTTGCAAGGTGAAAACTTTGGTCAAAACACTAGGCTAGTATGAACTTTTGTAATTAATTTAATTAGATTTATATTGATTTAGTTAATTTAATATCATTTAAATTAATTACTTTAATGTAATTTAAATTAATTAATTTAGTTCAATTTAATTCAATATAACTATTTTTTTTAACTTAAGCATTTATTTTTGTACATTAAGTTTGAAAGCTCAACGTTAATTTGTGGGCCTAGAGCCCTAGACGATGATCACCTATGACGCATAGTTGTTCAGTTTTTCAATGAGAGAGATTCATTGTTTTAATTATAATAGAATCAAACAAACAAACTAACAATATATTTACAAGATTAAAATAACAAATAAAAATATTTATGTTTTAAAACTAATAGCAATAACAGTTATCATTTTATAGTTTATCCTATATACAAAAACTTTAATAAACAACATTTGCTAATATATTGAATTAACAATAATATTTAATATGAATTCAGATTATATGGAATATATAAATTAATTTACAATTAGTATTACCATCATGAACTGTTTACATCTACGATGGAACAAATTGAATTGGTTGAAACGATTGTTTTTGAACGTAATTTATTACAACTTCTAACAATGTAACGCAAAGAAATGACTGAACAAACATTATATTAATTAAAATGTGTTTCAATTGTATGACAATACTTAACCACATGTTACAAGTTAATTATAATAGTAATAATTACAAAATTTAATACCAAAGACTGTATAAAACAAACAGTATCTAGTGTTTCATATGTTTATACCTTATAATTACTACCATAACAATCTTAGGAAATCGACAGATAGCGGCTTTTCGAAGGCGGGTTAACTAACCCATCATGGCGTGGAGAGTTAACGCAGTTTCTAATTCTTCTTCCTAGTGGTTCAATATCCAGGCTCTCCTCTCATTACTTTTTCAATCGCACCTTATGACCTGTCCAATGTCCATACCATAAAGTGTCTAAGCCGAGTTCACCGTTCCTCTGATCAATTTGTTGCTTGCATTCCTTTTCTTTTAGCACACCAACAACACATCATCAACATATTGTCCTGACTCTTAAATTTTCTGTTTTATATCAAAACCAATATTTAAAAGACCCACTCAAAAGCCCTCTTGTAGGCCTACCCCCACGTCAAAACTTCTTCGTTTGTGTCGTCATAGTCTTTTACATTTTCATCACCAATTTTATATTATTTCTGGTATCTCCTCTCTCAAAATTTCCACCAATTTTGTTCAAGTATTACATCATATGTTTTCCATAAACTCTATATTAACACATGTAATTAACAATAATTGTATATTAAACTGGAAGTTATTAATTTTATTCGAATATCATCAGTTGCTACATTAATTTGACAGTTTCAAAACATATTTAATTATTCCAATACTTACAGTGCAAAGATTTAAACAGTTGTTTCAATTGAAAATTTTGTTACAGCTTAACTTTTAAGAAAAAAAATCAATTCCTTCAAAGTATAATTTATATTCCTTGATTAAATTGAACTGTCACATACAATAAAGATTATTTTCAATGCTAATCTTAACATACTTTAACCCTTAGGTCAACGATAATTTCTGTACAAATAATACCATCGAGTCGAATCGTTATTTTATTTTATTTTATTTATTTTCATTTATTTGTTTTTTTTTTATTTATTTTTATTTTATTTTATTTCATTTTTTAACTTACACAAAACAAATTATATTCCAAACATAGCAAAAAATTTGAGTTTGTTAAATAATATAAAAAAAACTTTAGATTTAGATTTTTTTTTTAGATTTTCTGAAGAGATCTGAAAGTTGAATAAAATGCAGATGCCAATCAATGTTGTAGATTTTTTGGCCGATTTGGCTCAAACCTGATTGGTTCTAGATTTTTAGATTTTCAGGTTTTGTTTTGATAAAGAAAATGTTAAAGTGTATTATTTTATTTCATAAATGCTATTCATAAAAAAAAATTCTTAAAAACCGTATCACTTTTAGTACAACTCTTCTATTCCAATAAGGTTAAATTTGGATAAGACTAAAAAAAATAATGAATACTGAAAGTGTTTTAAAAAAGTATATAAATACAATAACACATAAAATCAATTAAAACAAACGAAAAAATGTCTAAAAATAGGATGAAAAAGGCATTAACAGTAAATCTTTTAATTGAATTGTTTGGAACATTATCAAAACCCTTCAAAACTAATTCTTTTATCTTAGATTTCTGCTAAATAAAATCCTAAATTCCAGGATCTTCAGTATTAGTGACCCTTAACCTTTTGAGGCCGGCAACCCTTTGATATTTGTTTCGTCTTTAATTTTTTTAACTTCAATTTTTTTTTTAAATTTTCAATTGTTTTTTTTGTTTTAGTTTTCATAAAAATGAGTATTAGCTTACAGGCCCGCTCACACTCACACATGCATATAAATTCTAACACACAAACACACGCACACACACACACAAACTCGCGCGTGCGGGCGCAAACTCATATTTGTAGGCACACGCACACGCACACAATGCTTGAAATACATACACCATAGTGAGTGACACGACCATATATAATGTTACCAAATACAATTTACCAATATATACATACTTTGAATAATACCATCAACCATATACGCATGAACCAACTTGAAAATATCAAATCTGAATTCACTCATTTATAAACTTTTATGAAATAAAATACAAAACTAATAAATGTAAATTAAAACAAACTTTCAATTATCAAAACATGTTTTACTATTTAAATGAAAGAACAAGTTGTATAAGGACAGTTAAGAAGCTTATGTAAATTGAAAGGTTTTTCAAATCAAATAAACTGGTGAATATGAAGAAATAATGAAAATCTTTAGGAAAAACATTTATCAAATGTAGATATATAGATAAACATATATGAATGTAGATGTATGTAGATACATATAGACACATATAGATAAATATAGATGTATGGATATATGTAGACACATATAGTTAAATATAGATGAATGTAGATGTATGTAGATACATGTAGACACATATAGGTAAATATAGATGAAGTTAGATGTATGTAGATACATGTAGACACATATAGACCAATATAGATGAATGTAGATGTATGTAGATACATGTAGATACCTATCGATAAATATAGATTTATGTAGATTAATAAAGTTAAGACAGACAAATATTGGTGAATGTAAATTAATATAGGTACAGTATCCACCCGCTATTCGCGGGGATTACGTTCATTCCCCTCCCGCGAATCCCGAAAGTCCGCGAATTATTGATGTAGTTTTAAAACCCCTATATATGATATTATATACGCTAAAATATGCTTCCAAAACACATTCTAAAGACAGTTTTACTCATTAATACAGTAATAATGTAGTAATATGTAGTAATGATAAATTAAAAACAGTAATAATGAAATGAAACAAAAAATGGCCGAAGAAATTCACGAAATTGCTGAAATTATGAAATTAGAAGACTTTGAGAGCAAAATCCGCGACTATGCGGGGCCGCAAACCGTGAACCTCGAATGGGTAAGGGAGCACTATACATATACATTAAAATAAATAAATAAAGATGAATACAGATGACTATAGGTGAACATAGACAAGTATAGAGATATATAGGTGGATATAGATACATACGAGTATAGATAAATACAGATAAATATATAGATGAATATGTGTATACACAATTAAGAAACAATTAAAACAAAATTATTCAAATTCGTATTTGAAAACAACTGCAAGTTTCAACAAATGAAACATAAGTTAGAAAACCTCAACATCAACACAATTTTAACTTTTCTGAACATTGTTTTCAAAACAAAAACATATTTTCAACATAATTGAAATGCGGCAAATCGTACCCCAGGAGTAACTTTAATATAAACACATGTTCTTAATTAATATTTGTATTTAAAAAAATGTTTTCTGTGTAAAATCTTTAAATTGGTTACTTTATATTTGATTTAATTATGCTATGTTCGTAACTGTAAATAAGAAGAACACATATATAACTTTAAATTGATAAACAATCGATAAGCGGTTTACCAAAATTGTTTTTTTTATGTAAGTTCATGTTGTAACCTTTCAGTTTCGTTATGTTTTTCATTTGATTTTTATTGATATATTATATATTGCGTGTGTCTACGTGAAAAAGTTTTAAATTTGATACAAAATATATATTAAAATAAATTTTAACTTCAATGTTAATTTAACATCTACAATATTGACAAATAGTATCACAAAAAATTAATTAAGCAAATTAATAAATTGACTATTTTTTATGTCTAAACAAAACTTCCTATATAATAAAGATGTTAAACTCGACATGATAAAATTGGTTTCGATCGAAACATCAACCAATCAAAATTTTAAGTCAGTTGAAGAACTGATTCCAATACTAACTTTAATTTATTTTATTCATTAATGACAATTATATGTTGCACAGTAAAGGCTCAAGAGTTGAATAGTAAAAATAATGATACGTAACAATAGTATATAAAAAAACAATAACAATTACGATTAAACATAAATATAAAGAACAATAATAAAAGAATAATAACAATTAAAATTTTAAATAATTATGAGCAGCAGGGATAGCAACAGCCAAATAAAAAGAGATAAAATTAAAAGTAACTGTAAGCAACAATGATAACAATACCAAACTAACAGCATATACAATTACAACTAATTGTAAGCATCAATGATAGAAAATACAGATAATAACAATTAAAAATAGAAATAGTTGTAAGCAAACATGATAGAAAATAAAAATAATAACAATTAGAAATATAAATAGTTGTAAGCAAAAATGATAGAAAATAAAAATATTAACAATTAGAAATATAAATAGTTGTAAGCAAACATGATAGAAAATAAAAATAATAACAGCTAAAATTAGAAATACCTATAAGCAACACTGATAGAAAATAAAAATATCAAGAATTTAAATAAAAAATACACATAAGCAACACTGGTATAACACAAAATAATAACAATATAAATTTAAAAAAAAAACATAAGCAACAGTCATAGCAACAACAAAATAATAAAAAATGCAATTAAAATTGTTATAACCAAAAATAAGAGCAACATACAAATACAAAAATTTAAATTTAAATAATTATAACCAAAAATAATAGCAACACAAAACTAAAAACAATTTAAATTTAAATAATTGTAACCAAAAACATTAGCAATACAAAAATAAAAACAACTTAAATTAAAGTTAATCAGAAGCAACAATCATAGCAATAAAAACGTTTATTCAATAACAACAAATAAAATTAAAGGACAGTGAGAATAATTAAAACAAAATAAATGTATAAATAAAAGGAATTATATTTATTTTCAATTTAAATTGAATTAATTCCCACTTTTAATTGCTTGCCACTGCAAATATATTTAAAAAAAACATTCAAACACTCTTTTAAATTTGTGTTTAGTTTTAATTTGTTTCAGTTTACTCATTTGTCGCTTGACCAACTTTTTCTAATAGACTAATACAGGTCCAAGTTAACATTGAAACTAACCTTTATTGTATGCAACAAAAACGTCAAAGTGTTATATATATTAATGTGTCTTTGTGTTTTCTAACTGAATAAACTTGAAAAAAAGAATGAATGTTCAATAGTTACACAAATTGTTTAATAGCATTCGATAATTTATTCTTGTTTGCAATGTTGTATAGCGTTTAATATGTAATAAATGTTTTTCAAATGCTGGATAGTGTTTAGTATGCAATAAATGTTTTTTATTAAACAAAACCAAGATCAAAACATGTTTGAGTCTTCACACATACGTTAATATGCAGGATTAATTTATCTCAATCCTTGGTCAATAAATCTTCATTGTGTAACACCAGATCTAAATCCAACCAAACTAACACAATACTCGACGGTATGAAAGTTTTTACAAATTCTTAAGAATTTGTTCAAGCTATAAACACGAAGGAAGACTAAAATACTTTAAAGTTAATATTGAAAAAAATATTCTTTCATAGAACTTGCAGGACTGAGGAACTAATAAGATTATAAAGATTGAATATAGCACAAGTGAGGTAGTTCACATTCAAATAACAAATCTTATCATAACTAAAAAGAGAACTTGTGGTACGTATGTATGTACCAAATAACCTCACCAAATTAGAGGTAGAACGATAGGTTTATGGATGCCTGATGGGTAGGTAGGTGTATTCGTGTGTATTTTGTGTGTGGTATTGGTGAGAGTGTGCGTGTGCTAGGTGTGTGAGATGGTATAGTATGGATGTGTGTGCATGTGATATGGGTGTGAGTGTGCGTGTGGTATGGGTGTTAGTGTGCGTGTTATATGACAATTACCTAACGGGTATTTTAATATTGCCACAACGTCATTAGAAAGTTATTTTAACATTGTCTAACATTTTTCTAATGTTGCAATTTGTAAAACCTTTGTCATTAGAATTATTAATGAAGTCAACGTTTATGAACATCTGATAGCGTTATCTAAATGTTATAACAACTTTCCGTATAACTTTTACTTTGACAAACTTCAATACAACGTTATATGAATATTTTTTAAGCAATGTTGTTTTAACTAACCATTGCTTAACGTTTCTGAAACGTCTGTTTATAACTACTCCATAAAAAACCTCTCATCAACGTTTTATTAACGTCGTTTATGAAACCATAGCTCAATAAACGTTAAACAATGGTTAGTTAAGGAAGGGTGTTATCAAAATGTTCATATAACGTTGTATTGAAGTTGGTTAGAGTAAAATTTGTACGAAAAGTTGTTATAACATTATAATAACGTTACCAGATAATTCTACAACGTTGTCTTCAATAATAATTTCAATGACAAAGCTTTTGCAATATTCACCGTTTTAATAACATTTATATTGGATTTGTTACTAACAAACCTCAACTCAACTCTCAAACAATGGTTGAAACGTTGTTGGTTGCCCACCTTAAGAAAGCTAAAATTATATTTATTTAATAAAAATCTATACACAACCAATAAAGAATATTGTCTTATGTAAAACAAATTCTGCATTGTTTTGTAACGATAAAATAAATGTTATATTAATGAAGTAAATGCTGTATTTTTGTTATATTAATAAAATAAATGTTAGATTTTTTGAGATTAGAAAGCTAAATGTTATTTTGTTCTTACAATAACAAAATAAATGTTATATTGTTGTTACAACATTAAAATAAGTGTTATACTATTGTTATAATTAATAGTAAATGTTATATTGTTGTTAATTAATGAAATAGATGTTATATTATTGTTACAATAATATAGTAAATGTTATACTTTTGTTATAATAATATAATAAATGTTATATTATTGTTTTAATATTAAAATAAATGTTACATTATTGTTAATTAATAAAATAAATACAAACAAATCAAATTAAGAATAAAAACATAAAACAAATTCAATATAAATTAATTACGAAATTAAATTAAATTTATAATAAAACGAGACAATTTAATCAGATTTGGCGAACTTTTATTGAAGATGATTAACAAACTAAATTATAATGAAAATGATGGTGATAATTATAATGTGAATAATAATAACAATAATAATAATAATAATAACAATAATAATAATAATGATAATAA